>JAQGAE010004804.1:0-12189 GCA_034696685.1 Julus scandinavius | reverse complement strand
ATTTAAAATACATTTTGAAATGCATTTCAGTGTCTCAATCTATATGCATTTTGAAATGCATTTCTTTTCCATGTGGGCACGTTGAATACATTAACGATATTAGCATCTTGTACACCCATTTCAATAGTTTTGAACGAAAACTCAACAGAAATTAGCTATATCCATCAATCAAATTGGATACATGTGATTTTTTGAGCAATTTGGGGGTGAATGTGCTGCGAAAAAAATATATTGATGTTTCGTGGCTAATTCTGTCTAGAGTTGAACAAATGCATTTTCTATGAAATCCAGTTGAACTTGAAAGCATGAGTGTCATTTTTTTTTTTTTTTCATTGTAAAAAAATAGCGTTCGGTTTTAAATTATAAATACCTCATCTTTTCATCTTGTAAATGTTTGAGTATTTCGTAAACACAATCCTAATCCGATTAGCATTTTTCTTTTTGTGGTTCCATAAGCTAAATTCAATTATTTAGAAGGTGTAAAAACCTGGAGTTTAAATATTATAAAACCCCCGTCCTCTCCATTTAACTCATTGTGGATTCCATCAATCTTAAATGCCTTCAGAGATTTGAATAGTTAGTATTCGAATGCTATTTTAAATATATTTATCCGACTAGCAATTTAAAAATAACAAAATTTGAGCAATAAATTAAAATGGCTCTTATAGTTATTTTTACTTTTTTTTCTAAAAGAACTCCTAAAACGTATATGGTATGAAATTTTTTTGGAAATTATAATATTTATTTAATACTATGTTTTCAAATAAATTTAAATTACTGGCATCCATTTAGATGTATACACAGTTCACTGAAACAGACTGGGGGCCATTCAAAAAGGAAGTCCCAAATGTACCTACTTGAATTTTTAAAACCTCGGGAAAGTCGGAAATTCTGCCTAAATTTGTGTTGAACACCAATTTTATGCTGGAATTTACCTTCGTGGTCAGGAAATTTCCGTTAAACAGAAAAATCTGGAAAAAATGTGAAATTGGAAGCGAGGTTGGTACTTGTAAATTTTAGGATGGGTCATCGTATGTTCCATCAAACTTTTCTAAAAAATTAAGGACGTCCATGAGAGGGCCTGGGCTAAAATGGTCACCATGTGGACACGGTCGATATTTGGCGGAATTTCCGTTACGTCATTTTTGAATGGCCCCTTATACATCAAGCTGTATGTACATCTCAGCATGACTTAACATTATTACGGTGTGTCGAAATTCAACGAAATACATAAAGAAAAATATACCGTGAAACGTCAAAAGCGTAATTTTTCAATTTACTGCAAAAAAAACCCCAACCTCCCTTTGGTATAGTTTGGATTTCTAAATCCCCCACTTCTCTAATGTAACGTGTCTGCACATTTCTTACATCGGAATTGCTATCCGAGTGTACAATGTATACTCCTCCCCTATTTCTAAATGTATCCATGCTGTTATGCTATTACATACCCTACTACATCTTATTTTTCTTGTACTAGCTGCTAGCCATATGGCATGCCTGCAATCCTATACACGATAAATCATTCCACAAAAAAAAAAAAAAAAAAAAATACTAGATTAAGTGAAGCTTTTTTTGTCTTTTTCATTTTTTGCTTTCTTTTGAAAAAGACAACATATAATTCCCATTACATTAGCTAGAGTGGCGGTTGGCGTTTATACCTATACGCTTATTTTATCTACAATGTATGACGAAATTTTTAATTACCTGGAAGCATTTACAAGGCTTGTAATGAAATTACCCAAAAAATTAAGCAAGAAAAATAAATTCTCCAATGTGGTGAAAAGCAAAAGAGGGTCTTGCGTGTCATGTGAATTTCAATAAGCTTTTTCCTACTTCTCTTGCCTGAGGTAGATCGATAGGAATGCACAATGCAGAAAAGCATAGAAAGAAATTGGTGAAAAGCTGCAAATTGACAGTCAAGGCAAAAGATTTTGAAAAAAAAAAGCAGCATCGAAAAATGATGACATGGAAAACTGATCCTGAAACCATGTCATGTAATACCTCGCGTGATTATATCCATGGGTTTTGCCTATTAAAGATTTCCAAGGTTATATTTTATTGTTTTTTAAAATTGGTTTTACATTAGTTTTATTATAGTGGATTGGTTACCAGATCCTGTGCTAATTACTGTACAACATTAATTTTGTGTAAAAAAATATGTTAGCTTATAATCACGGAAAATGTATCTGATTAAATACACTTTTTAGTGTGCATTTGGCTTAATGAGATTTTTATGGAAGTAAACTTGCTGATTTTGCAGTAGTTACTAGTTAGAATGTCTTACCCCCGTACCACAGTTGCTCAAATCACATGAGCTTGAGACTGAGCTTCATCTTAAGTCCAAGAAGCATACCACAGTTGCACAGAAAAATGGCCAAGACGAGCTCAAGACTGACAAGACGAGCTCAAGACTGTGACAAGACAGCCAAATATGAGACTCTCAAGCTTGCGTTTACGCTTGAGATAAAGCTTAGAAGAGGCCAAGCTTGAGTGTGGTGGTGAGCAACTGTGGTATGGGCTTTAAAATTCATATGGTAAAGGTATTCGGCCTATTAAAAATGTAATACTATAATCCACATACTAATCACCTAAACATGTACTATAATTTAAAGTACGCATTCAGTACAACATAATCTACATACTTGTGGCTTCCATATGCAATTTGTTATTATCTTTAATAAAAACATAGTTAGAATACAGCATTCTGCATGATAATAGTTTTTATTGTTACAAACCATTATTTTTATTTTAAAACTGGACTGAAATCACAAGAAAATCATATTACCATATTTATTTCATGTTCCATGTGGGTTTTTTCCACCCTGAAAAACTAAACTATTGATTGCAATTAGTATTTTAAAATTTCTACATTTAAATGTAGTAAAATAAAGATTATGAATCTTTTCTGCGTGAAAATTCAATTTATCAGTAGTGTATAAAAAATGGTGCATCTACATTTACCACGTAATTAAACGATAAATCGCTTTAGCTTAATTAAAACTTTGAACTGCGATGTGTATAGTTTGTAAAAAGCGAAGGCTAGCGGTCTGAAAAAACGTGAACTTGTTTAAGTGCAGCTGTTAAACTTGGAATTATCTAATTAAAGTCTAAAGTGGGCAGTTAAATCGTTCAGTTTACGAGGTTACAACCATTATACACTAATGATAATTCATTTTGATTATCTCGATTTGCTCTACTTGCTCCCATTCTTCTGCAAAACGTGTAAATAATTGTTGCCTCTCCCATAACAAATTCGTGTCGCGAAGTCGTGCAAATTGTTCCACATTGGAATAAATTATTAATTAATTTTAACTGATAAAATCGTATTAAACCAATGTCACGATTGGTCATTAAAAAGCCACAAAAAATGTATCTGAAATTATCGATGTATGCAATATAGCAACGATGGTGGTCTTCGTTTCTTTGCCTTCTCTTTCTATAGTCTACAGTATATTTTGAACAATTTCTTGATTTAATATTTACCATAAATTCCTCAGATTGGTACATGCGTGCTCTCTCGAATGTGGATGTGACCAGACATCTAATGCCATTCCTTTCCATATTTCTACTGAAATTCCTCGAGCTTCTGAAGAAAAAAAGCGTGAAACAACTGAATAAAATAAGGGGAAAATACGCTGGATGCGTTGTAAATGATAAATTATATTTTTTTGTCGAAGTCGTGAAAATACCTCTTACCATCTAAAATATACTTGAAGCCCTCCATTCCTTGAAGCTTCTTCTGCTGGGCAACGCCTCACAATTTGAGCACTTTTTGCCAGATTGATGAGAAGATGCCTTCCAGCTTATTCACACTACCGAGTCTACTAGGATATTAACTTTATCTAAACCATTAAAATAGTTGCATTAAAAAGCATACAGTGTAGTGTATATTTTATCTTACACATCTCCGAGATGTTCAACAAATAATGTAGACGTATAAAGTCTTGATTTCGTCTACAAGTAAGAGTCTTAAAATAAGACATAAGTTTTTGCAGTGATGCATATGGTCATTATGTTCAATTTATCTGTACTTGCCATTTTCCCATTTATAATGTTTCCACTCGGAAGGTATTTAGTGATTGTTAGGTTATTGTATTGTTAACTTTGATGTACGGATTTGTAATTCTGTACAGACTGCAGATGTCTGGTTCGCGTATGTTTTTAGAAGTTGTACATGTCTGTTTTGACTATATTTTTCAAAAACCTCATGTGTACAATATGCAGCTACCGCTATTCGAAGCATGTTTTTATGCAATTATATTTTCCATTTCAACTTTACACTATAGTAGTGCGAGTCATATAGAATCAACTCTACCCACTTTTAGTCGAAACATTCTTTGGTGCAACCGACATTTAAGTCACTAACTAGTCTATATACTCTACGGTTAGGACAAGTTATGATTGCTTTCGTGCTGCCCAACATATGGAGATATGATGGTGATCCATTGTAAAATTCGTGATGTGAAGTCAGTGAGGATGTATCGACTAAATCCCCATAGCTCTAAAAGGACGTTGCCATGGCAACTGGAGATGTCAACCGTGAGCAATTCTCTCTAGCTTTAATGCACTGTTTTACCGCTGCAAATGCAATAAACTCGGTGCCCGAATTCGTCAATATAGCGAAACGCATCGGGTTTTATATAGATTTTTCCTTTTATATCTAGAGTTCATGAATTTTTCAAACCAGATCCACTCTTAAATATGTTATTAAGCTTTCCATTGCCTACAATAACTAGGCCAATAAGAAAGTTTACAATAAATTTGCTACCCAAGGGCTGGTCGTCAGCGTTTGTGTATATATGGCGCTTTCATAAGCTTATAGATATATATATAAACAAACAGTCGATATTTGAGGAGGATGTAACATATTGCGAGCTCTGACGAAATTATATAAAGTATTTGTCGCTGTTTCCATTCATTGTGCCAAAACGGAACCCAGCAATCCATAATATTCATATCAGATTATTTATTTAGAGCGTCGTAATAACTGTGGCTCGTGTAAATATTTAATGCTCGATATGCAGTTGAAGTGCATTTCGGTTTCACATATAAGCTTGATAGTTTTTATTTTGAACGAGAATACATTTTGCTAGGGAATTTTATACGGAATGACCTGGGGTTTACGATCCAGTCGTTATTATTAATAGGAATAGTGGGGATGTTTAAGAAAATTGGATGGAATTTTAAAAGGTGGTGTGTGAACAGTGAAATATGATGCAAAATAGACAAATCTAAGGATGAATGAAGGGGAAAACTCTGTATTGATCAATTATGAAATTATAGTTAAGCTCGTGATATTTGTAATATATGATAATAGCATAATTAGTATTAATTATCATAGAACGTAATTAAATACTCAGATGGGTATTTCAGCAACGAAAATTGTCCAATTTGGTGAATATGCAAAATGAGACCCGAGTGGAAAATTATATTAATTGTATATAGTAATAATAATAAATATAAAAATATCAGAATTTGGACATATGGAAATACAACGAATGCACATATATATAATTACCATATACATCCGATTTGATACATATCGCCACCATGATACATTGGCACACGTGTCAAATTTCTCTTGTCCATATCTACGCATTTCTTTTATGGTCATGCATATATGTCCACATTTTTATTGAAATTGAAATTTAGGAAAAATATTGTAAAAATGTGGTGAACTTACTGAGAATAAGCACAAATGCTAAAATATGTAATCGTAGGTAAAATAAAAATATATTTAATGAATAGGAAGTGGTGAATGAGAAAAACGTACAAAAAAATAGTGAAATTTGGCAGAAAACGAGACAAATAAATGACTGTTGTCTATAGCTCCTATGAAGTCACTCAAGCACTAAATCGTCTAACTTCTTGATACTCAGAAACTTTTTGTCAGTCGGGTTTTTTTCACACCAAGTTTTCAGCCTCTCTCATTTGACTTATAAAAACACTCTGCAGACGATCGGTGCCATATGTTTGTTTTGCCAAACCATTTGGCAGCCAAAAATAAATGCTAGGAATTCGGAAAAGCCATTGCACGTACAAGTTGGAAATGAATGAGAGAGTTGAAAATAACACGAGTTGAAAGATAGCTGTAATTTGTACATCAGACGTTTCTCTGTTAATCGTAACCTCGCTCTATACACATGCCATTATTTAGCGAAATAACGACGATTCACTCCACTTCTCTATTAGCTTTTGTCATCTTCCAAGCAGCACTAATGCTCTTTTGTTTCAATGAGTTTATTTCAGCACTTCGCCCATATTTTTTTTTATTATTATTATTATTTTCAACTGCAGCAGAGTTTCTCTTTTATTTCTGACGTGCACTGCTGGCTCTGTTTGTGTTATTACGCTTGCCGAAAATTAACAAAAAAATCTTGACAGCTTCCAGAATTGTTATTATAGCTCAATCTCGCAGCTGTTATTTTCAATGGCTGCCATTGTTGCCAGCCACTCTCATTGAAAGAAAAATGTTTCTAATTTATATAGCCGAAGAAAATGAAATCCCGGCTTCTTTGTCTGATGCTAAGCACTCCTTGTTTATGATATAACGATTTGCGGCCATTTCGCTCGTTTATAACTCCTATTTATGCCAAAAACAGTGCAGCGCTAAAATTTCATGTCTAGCTCTGTCATTCGCTGTATTGCTACACTGCAGGGTGGATAAGCAATTTGAATTTACAAATTTGACTGTTTTCAAATAATACCAAATACATCTTCTAATAATAAAAAACTACATCTACGAAATATTGTTAAAAATCTACGTGTAGAACAGGTTTCATTGTAATTTTTCTTTCACGAGTATGTTCCTTGCTCTTAAAAGTGGAAAAATAAACACAGAATTTGAAATTGGTTTCTGCCAAATTAAATCTATTATTATTATTATCATCATCATCATCAACATCATCATCGTTGTGAATTACCCTAACATAAGAGAAAAACTCCATCTTACCTGAATCGTGTACCTGATCCAAATAACACATTCCAGAATTCCATATAAGTTTAGTTTAATTTAGCAGCAAATCAAAATATAACAAATCGAAATAATAGCTCTAAAGACAAACAATTAAATTCATAAATTATTAAACTCAAATTGAAGCAAATTGCAGTTGTTTTTTCGTTTTTAAATCAGAAAAGAGAGCAAAATCTTGGGTTTTTTTTCAATATTTTTTCATCTCTGTTCCATTTTTCTCGTTTTCATTCTAGTTTGAAATTCTATTTCTGCATGCTTTAAAATTCTATTTTTTTAGAATTTCGACTTAACACTGCAAATTGCGTCATCATTCTAAATTTTGAAAATTTGAATTATTTCTGTTCAGCACCCTCTGGTGGCGTACGAGACTTTAATTTGTAGGCGCCATTTTATTCCAGAAACGTTCATGTTTGAAATGCCATTCCAAAAGGTTCTGCAAAGCCAACAAATTCATTACGTTTACAACTTAAAAAAAAAACCATTTGTTTTAATCGTCGCTTTAGACCAGCTCAGGAGCGCCATTGCCGAATTGAATTTACAACCCCACGTGTTAGTTTTTCCAGTGGGAACAATCCTATAGCTGTTTCTGTTATACAAACTAATGAAATTGTCTTTTTTTCTCCGTACACGTACATAAATAAATCTGTACTCGTTAGAGTAGCGTATAGTTTTGTAGGTGCGTGGGTAACTCTGGTTTTGTCGGCTATTCTGTTCAATATTTCCCATTCAAATGTCTGTGGTGTAGGCCGTGCTCGTTCTGTTTAAGTCGTTGTATAGAATTTTTCGGGGAGTTAATAACATGGGTTGGTCACAAGCCATCGATGTCTATCTGGCCACCCCCTAATGGGCTTTCCATTACAGTTAATGGTGAAGGAAGGGAGCCACCACTGATGAGATCCGTTGATAAATTCAATTTGTATCGGAGTTTTGTGCGTGGATGGCAAAATCTCCAAGCTTTCCAAGCGACTCTTGTCGAAGCACTTTATCGCACAAATGGCTTTCTGCTTTTATTTTGGTAATCACGTTTGACCATCTGGACCAGCGCATAAAGCCGCACGGTGACACTCCTCCCCTCCATCCTCAGCTTTGGTTTGGGTGCTACCTATACGTATACAATTTTAAAGCTAACAACATCATATACATTTTTAACGAAAATATCATTAAAAATATAGCAAAAAATACTGCGCAATTATAGGCTACTTTTCCATTTTTTTCTCTCGTAAAATTGTAATGGATTCATGTTATTCTCAAGTGCTTTCAATGCATGCTTGTTATTATTGCTACAAATTGATTTTTTAATAACTATAAAATATATCAGTTACTTTTGACACAATAAAGGATCATACATGCATTATCATATTCCATACTTGTATGATATTCCTCTTTTAGTATGTATGAAAACATTTTAAGGGGCCATTCAAAAAGGACGTCCTCAAGAGGGGGGTGGGGGAGTGGTCTGCTGGCATGTGGACAGGAGGAGGGGGTGTTAAGTCTTTATGGACGTCCACTATGATGGTATTTTTCATTTTCTGGTTTTTCTGTTTAATTGAGTTTCAAAGGTTAATGAAATGGAAAATGGACACCAGAAGAATTTTTGGAGGAATTTCGGGGACGTCCATTATGAATGGCCCCTTAATGCCATATACGACCATAACAAAATGCGCAATTATGGATATAAATTAAATTGGATACGAATTATGCATATACAGCACTGTATACTCATTTATATATGTAATAATTTACAGTGCGGATATAATGTCCATATGTAGTATTTCCCATATACCTATATATACTGTATAATTTTCCCCACCAGGGTTAGTTGGGTTACACAAGTATATATAATACTTAAATCAGGCTATTGTTTTCGAAATTACATGTGAAGGTTTAGTGTTAATTTCAGATTAAAGTGGTTTATGAACAGTTTTACAAAAATCCAAATTATTCACGTTTATATACCATTTTGAAGAAAAAAAATCTCAACGTTTATATTACACGTAAACTAACAGCGATCTAGCTTTATATCTGGATTGCTCGAAATAGACATTGTATATATCCGATGGGCACTAAACTATAACGACTACTGAAATGGGCCAGGATGTAATACGTGCAATTAAGCCGATTGCTGACCGTGACCATCCACAATCAAACTTCCAATTTCATCGACATCATTATATAGAATGTATAGTTGTTTGAAAGATATTGGTTAATTACAGATATCTTAATTATACGAAAGGAAATGCCGATTAGAAAGCAACTTCTATGGCTACTTTAAATGCGAATAAATTTCCATGATGTCATTGAGCTTGTCTATTAATGGTGGTTCAATTAAAAAGCAGGCTTAGGCCTATTTTTTTTGCAAGTCGGTTTCCTTCTCTATAAGACCTGGAGAGCCAATAGTATCGTTTAATTGAGTTTGGGAGCGAGCTTGTAGCGATAAGATAAGCCTAAATCTGCATCATAACTAATATTGATTATCAAACAGAAGAAAATGTCTGTCATGCTTACGGTGCCGCCAAAACTTTTAAGGCTACAGCAGCAACGTTTCCTTATTGACTTTGACATGCAAATCGATATGCAAATATGTAGGCAAAATGTACGTGCCTTGTTTGCGGGAGGGGAAATAAAAATAACATCGCAGCTGTCTTGTATCCTCGTTTGCCCCCACTCGCGATTCAAATCGTATATATATATAGTTGAGAAGTAGAAGTGAAAAATGCAGAGTGACATCTATGGTCTCATGGAATATCCGCCAATGCACTTGTTTAAAAAATATATATATATATATACCTTATCACCCCATGTTATATTTGAATTCAGATTACGTATCTGAACAAAATATTGACGTATATACAATATATAATTGAACGTCTTCGGTTAACACTGTTTCGGTATTACCATCTCGAATAATAATATTGATTTTATGAATTCTAGGACGTTAATAGTATTAGCAGTGTTTAAAAGAATGTATCTTTTTTGGATTTTGCGCAAATGTCATCGTAGCTGGAAACCGATTTTAAAAACCAACTGCATAGTTGCATCCAAGTCGATTTTCAGCTAGGGTGAAATCCAGTCCGTGACCACAAAGACGAATCGGGGAAGGGAGATATTGGGGCAGATCCATTCTTTACTCCCAAAATATAAAAAGAAATTTCACTTTTGAATTAAAAGTGTGATTTTTCTTGGGTAAAAACAATTTTTCTGCATTGAAATTGTGGGGTTTTTTTAAAGTAAAAATGGCAGTAAAAGTGTGATTTTTCTGCTTTAGAAAGGCAAGTAAAGTACGATTTTTAAGGTAAAAATTCAATTTTTCTGCTATAAAAGTGCGATTTCTGTAGGTAATAGTCCACCCCAAGATTCTGGACTTTTTTTTATCCCCTCTTTCCCCCAAATTCTGAGAAATTTTACTTTTGCATTATAAGTGCGATTTTTCTTGGGTAAAAACAGAATTTTTCTGCATTAAAATTGTTTTTTTCGTAAAAATTGCAGTAAAAGTGTGATTTTTCTTTTTAAGGCAAAAACGTAATGTTTCTGCTTTAAAAATGCTATGTTTTTAGGTAATAGTCCACCCCAAGATTCAGGACTTTCCCCCCCCCCCCTTTCCTTCTCCAAAATGTGATGAATATACGACCTTGCCTGACCACATCTTTTACAGTACGGTATATATTAGAAAAATAAATATGAAATGCATCATCAGGGTTAACCAGAGTCTAAATAAACATATATATGAAAACTGGTTAATTTTAATCGCCTCACCATTTTTAAAGAAAATTTCATGTCTCTATCCTTCAAGAATAAGGAGAGAAAATTATACTCATTGTTTTAATTTTTTTTTAAATCATGTAACAAATACAGTATTTATTATAAACATTAAAAAAATCCTATTCTCATGTAGGTAGCCTAAAATCCAGTTTCAAGGCTTTAAGACACCTTCTTCAGGGCGTGTTAACATATTTCTCGACTTAATCTTCGCTTTATTGACTTGTCTTATACCAATAAACGAACATTTAAAAAAAAGCGCCATTTTTAAATTTTAAACTCTGCTTCCAAAAGCTTAATTGTATAAAAAGTAGGCGTATATAGTTATAAAATCAGTTAATAAATGAAGGAACTTGCGCTATATAGGTATACGTGACGTTAATTAATAATGTTTGTGAGCTGGGGAAATTTTCAGCTCGGCCTATAATATTTATTAGCGCAATTAATTTTTTATGTATTCATAATTTTTTATTGACTCTCCCGGTGAACTTGTATACATGGTCGCATGTGAAAAGGGGCGATCCCTTTCCTGCTAATCTGGGAATATTAATTACGGCCTGTTTTGCAAACGAATGAAATTAACTTTTATTGCCAATGAAACGCACCTGGGTCGTTTCGTATATCAAATATCTTTTATTTTGCATAATAAACTCGTTTTAAAATGTGTACGAGCCTGGAAAATAGATAAACGAACTTATGAGCGATCTAATTACAGCTTTTTGTTTTAAAAAACAAAACAATTTAACATCCTTGGAAAACACCACATTTAGCGAGGGACATAACCCTTCATGACCCATATTGAAAATATTTCAAATGTTTAATGTACACACGGTGTATAAATACTTGTCTGAAATGTATGAAGACAGAAAAAAACTCGTCTTTGAATTAATATATTTTGAAATGCATCGCTTATCTCAATTATTAAGACTTGTTTTGATACATTTTATTTTAATATAGAGGGGGAAGGAGGGGGGAAATATAACACAAATTTTAATCAAGATATGGGAATCACATATCGCGTTTGTATTAAACCATTTCACAATATTGGATTACTTTTGTGTTGGGATGACTAAATTAATCTGCTCAGCGAAATCCTATTTATGCAGATTTGTTTGACAATTTCAAACTTTAATTAGCAATGTCGTGTAATTAAGAAGTTAGTTTTGATTATACAGGGTGGCTACAAAAAAAGAGGAACATTTTTCATAAATTCATAACTTTTTTGTTTTTTAAGCAAAGTAAATCCAATTTTTCACAAATATAGGCAAACAAACGTACGAACAAAACAGCTATTTCAAATTGTAGGGGAGACCGGGGCACAGTGAGTACCATTTTTTTTTGGAAAAATTATTTAACTTGTAGTATTTTAAAAGAATAACATTATAATATACAAGCCTTCAGGATCTGTATACATTTTGTCATCGTTTTAGAGCTACTAGTTTTTTTTTTGCTATAAAAGA
>JAQGAE010004803.1:0-12190 GCA_034696685.1 Julus scandinavius | reverse complement strand
CTTTCATAGAAAATAAAAAGAATAAAATGCTTTATGAACTAAAAAAATATATATATTATTTTGTAAAAAATTGGAACAGATCTAATTGAATTGCATAGGTTCCTATGGTAATAATTGATTCGTTATACGGCTTTTCGCTATATGGATTACTTTTCCGAAACGTATCTAGGCCATAAAACGAGGTATGGGTGTACAGGGAACCTGCAGGCTGAACCATGAAATGGGGCTATTGCTTCCCATGGTGAAGTGTTCCGTCCAAGGAGCATGTGCGATCTTTTGTGCCTACAGGGTACCCAACTGATGTTTGCCGCAACGTAGCTGACTTTGCTAGTAGCAATCCATTCAACACCAGAGCAAGCGTCACACCTACCAACACCTCAATGGAGGCAGTGTCGCCAACACCACAGAGAACTCGTAATTTTAAGGTACCTTAACAGTCCTGCTAAAGTCCTTTCGACAGCTGTCTTAACAGCTACTTCGTCACCAGTCTCGGCTCAAAGAGCAGCGCAACTGAAAGACCCATATGGCCTACAAACCATATTTGCTCAGGTACCTAGGTTCAAAGGTAACAAGAGCACATTTATGACTTTGTTGTATAGCTTTACGCTACAAGTCGACACATATCAACTCACAGCTTTTGATCCCTTGCATTTAATGTAAGCACAAATACTGTTGCAGACTGAGTACTGTGATGACCCAAGTTTGGGGTCAAATAGCAATTATGCTGAATATGATGGGTATGTTTGGCATGCAAGTGATATGTAAATTATGTAGCCTTCCATGGTGCCCCGTGCTAACCAGCATTCCAATAGAAGGTTTACTGGAAAGTTCGGGACAGCAGGGAAGGCAGTTCGGGTCAGAAGGTAGACCGGGTTAGGTCTCCTGATGATAACGTGCAGTTGACGCGGACATTTGTGTTACTTTTGTCGGGATTGTCAAGTAGCCACCTGCGGGATTTTGTTAAATCAGTTTTATTAGTTTTATATGTTCTTTACTTTAAATTTGATAATTAAACGCTTCACCCCAAGTTGTGTCGATACGGATTTCTCGCGCCGTCGACCTAAACCTTCCTTAGCCATTACAGTACTGACTGGTTTATAGTGATATTCCCTTTATGTTTGAATGCCTTGTTTAAGCGTGATCGGACGGTTTAGTACATCCTGTTTTGGACACATGTAAATGTTTTTTGCCTTTCTAAATTGCAGTACAATGAACACTTTAGTGTTTTCCGTAGATAATTGGGAAGCTTTGCTAAATAATTTTAGCTAAATAGTGGTGAACTTGCTATTTCTAGACCATTGTAGTCATCTTAGATGGTATTAGTACTTTGTTTACCAAGTTTGCACAAACTTAACCGATGTTATAATTGATTCCTAACTTTCCGCGTGAATATCATTTATTGTCACAATCATTACCCAGCGATTTTTATCACAAGGTGGGTGCTGATGCAGACTAATCGTTCTGCTCAGAAACATAAGAACATCACATCATTGAAAGGATGGACAGAGTACACTGTTGTCTTGACATCACACACACTTATCCTGAGCAATGGAGTTCCTGTATTGGGGACAACCGAAAAATTCGCATGGTTGTAGTGACCAGCTACTCATAAGTTATGAGATTATTTAATCCCAGATTGGAAATGTAACAATTTTGTGCAAGTTTGTTAGCCACATGATTTTGATTTGCATTTATATTTTATTTGAAATAAGAATTGCGGAAATCATTCCCAATGTATTTAGTGTAGTCTATTTCAAACAGCAACATAACGATTGTAATATGCATCTGGTAGTTTTCTGTGATACATTTTGTTTGATGTATCCTATATATGTTTTCATTAGTATTTAATGTATAGAAAATAGTGTTCAACTTGTACATTTGATATATAGTTCAAGCCAACTCGTATGACAACCGGTGTATTTCCAATAGTATTTGTTGTTACCCATTTCATTTCATGTGTATCTATCATATCTTGAAAGAGTTAATTGGCAAACCAGTATCTATTTGGAAAGTTTGAGATAAACGTTTTAGGAAAGGAATTTAATTGGTTGGGGCCTTATATTCATGGTGAATCTAAAAGCGTTCATGTCGATTCTTAATGAATTTGATAATGCACCATTTGGGTGCATCATAGGCAAATCACGCCATAAAAATAAAAGGGCATAAGGTTTGAATTCTCACCACACTTTTCATTACGTCAAAGCAAACAAACCCCTAAGGATTGTTTGCAAGACCCTCAATTAATCTCCTTTTACATTAAGCAAGAGAAAAACCAGGGCATAGCTCTTTAGCAATTTTTCTATTTTGTAACTGTGGGAACGAAAGACTTATTCTAGAATATTCAGTACCACTGATATTCTACAAGGGGGCTTAAATTCAATTAATCATTAGTTGTTATGCGTCATTCACATGTTTCATGTTTTGCTGCCTTGTAAATAGTTGTTTCAGCAAACATGAATAAATCCGAACTATATTGTTATACTCTTAAACCCTCATTGCATCTAAGTCTTTAAAAGAGCATTCCAGCATTTCATTGTTCGGAATTTGCCACTGATGTCTATCTGAGAACAGGCCGTACTCGAAGTTCTCATCCAGCGATCATTAGGGATCCTTACTTATGAAACGTGCACCCTGGTCTTTCATATAAGTAGATGACAGCTGAATTAAAGATTGCCATTTCTAGTAAAGCCCTCAAAATCCTATGCTACCACTTAGGTGATTTTCTATCAAGCACATAAGAGTATGCGAAGTGTATCATGCTTATCCTTACCACTCATGTGCTTTTTGTAATCCTTAATTACAACTGGACAAACTATATATTTTTTCTACCAACTTTTTTTCTTCTTGAAACAACATCTGCATCTGTGCTGTGGTAGTTTGATAGAATGTTTTCTACTATTATCCAACCATTTAAAAAACAGAATATCTTTCTGACTTACATGATAATCAAAATCACCTTTTCTGATTTCTATGCTTTCTTGTTATCAATTACAGGAAGCCCAATTCGGTATTTTCAATTAGTCTCACAAGCCAAGATTTTGTTTGTCTTTAGATATTCCATTAGAGTTAAACTTGTGAAGAATTTATCAAAAAATTGAAACAGCTGTGTTGTTGTTTAAAGGAAAATATCTGATTATTTGAGTAAACCTATTATGAGTAGCCTAATGCAAATAGAAAATTTGTTCACATTCATGTCTTAAGTGTGGCTCCAATAGTTTATTGCAAGGAAACCATACAACTCATTTTCCTTAAAAAGTTGAAACTATTTGCCAAGCTGATTAGCAACTGAATTTGTTTGTAATAAAATGCAATTTGGCAGCTTCCCATAAAATATACATTGAAATAGTCGCACACTGCCTTGCATTACCTAAGTTTTTCTTTAATAGGACCTAAATGATAGTACATTTAATATAAAACAAAGTAGAATTATGTATTTAATATGCCAGAAAAATTTCTAACACTTTTCAACTCAAATTTATAAAGTTTTGTTGAAATGACTTTCTTTTTTCATTTGCGATTTACAATTTATCCAGTTTTTTGCTTTTTGTAGTTCTGACTTGAAGTACTTGAAATGTATCCAATTGGTCATGTAATCCCTGTTAAACTGTTTCTACCATAATTGGAAACATCCTTTAAAGTAATGTTTTTGTTCTTTGAAGTTAAGTTTTCATCATGTAAATCAACAAGTGGTTCATTTGGAAGCATTGAAACCATCCATGTAAGCAAATGCCCATTGTCTGTAAAATTTCAGTTAAATATACAAATTTGTAGTTTACTAAATTTAAAATTGCAAATTAAAAACATTTATTACAAGCATCTATTTCATATTTTTTTGTCTGAAAAATCAGTATCCACATTTGCTGCAGCATCAGGCAAAGAATAAAAAATCTAACACCTCTTTTGGAGTCAATTTGCCATTATAGGTGGGCATTTTCCAATACTAGAAAAGCAAGTATAAAATTTGAATGACATGCACATGATGCTGCACGTTACTTTATAGTCCTATTTTGATTTTTGTTAATACATTTTTAATTATACATTCTTTAAAATACATTTTAAATAAATGAAAACCTTAAGAGATTATAAACAAAAATATACTTACAAAATCATTCCAAATAGTATGATACTCCTCCAAATGATAAAACTTGTAGTTCATTGAAAACATATGCCATGTATGGAAAACTACTCAGAATAATAGATATGAAAAGTCTATGGTAGACCAATAGTAGAAGCACCTTTTTATACATTGCAAACAAATGGATACTGTACAGTACTAATTGATTTCAAGTTTATTTTTAATTTATAGAATACAGAGCAATTGTTTATATTTGTGGTACCTTAAAGTACTACCAGACTATGCAAGGATGCACACATCAGCCAAAAACAGTTGTTTTTAGATATGTAAAATAAAAACAATTGAATGTATACATCTTAAATCGTGTAACGGTCAGGCCAGATTAAGAGAAATTGATAAGTGATTGGCACCAAATCACTGATTGATCTTCCAAAAAAAACTTAGGCCTAGATAATGTTAGTCATTAAGGTGCCCACTTTTTAGGGATGGTGGCCAAAGCAAGGAGGGGATGCATCATTGTGGCATTGGTGGTGCTGCTAATAGCACCGGATGACTCGTCATAAACATGATGAGGCCGCAGATTGCTAAGTACAAGCCAAGTGGCAAAATATTCCACATGGAACCTAAAGACGTACCCCACTGGGAAACAACATCAATCTAGAGATGAAACAACGGAAAAAGGGTAAACCCAAAATCCTCTTCTCATGAAAATTGACTATGAAGGAGATGAAAGGTCTGGGGATATTCTGGACAACATCATGGGGGATAATGCATTGGGGATTGTCCAGCAATAGGATTAAAAGTTAATAGCCCCTAAGAACCCCGAATGAGGCATCAATGACTCAGGCTATGGTGAGAAACATTTCCCAACTATGTTGTCTGGCCCAGTCATGCCAGCCTCTGCACCAAGCAAATAGGATCATATATGGTCCTGCTGGAGGCACACGAGGATGAAGTTTTGAGGAAAAGATGATTTAGTGCCCATTACCAGAACATTCAGTAATAGGCCTGTCAGCTATAACTCCTGGTGTAAATGGCTTAAAGCACTTAGCACGAGAAAGCATTCCTCACCCACACTTTCTGGCACAGGCCCGTCATCTAAGATCCGGGTTGGTGTGACCAAATATGATCTCGGTGAAAGCTGATGAGAGCCATGGCATGTGGGAAAATGACCAGAATATAAAGAGTGACAACTCCAGCAACAAAGCAGACTCTGAGGCAGAGATTCGGAGAGAGCAGAGAGAGTCAGAGGAAGCAGAGGGGTCCACAGTCCAGAGTCGGAGCAGAACCAGCAGAAGCGGTCTTTGGCAGTAAATGCCTAGTCTTCAGTATATCATTGCTAAGTACGAGAGACATCACCAGAAATTGCAGCGAGGAGCGGGCCGGGACCTGCAGGTCGGGTTTTGAGTGACAGAGGGATTCTTTCTTGTATTCATGGGAAAAGGACCACCAGGGATGGTAAGGTTACTGGTTTTTAAATTTTGGAGGGGATTTAGTATAGTTAGCTAGTCCCTTGATTTGTTGTACCCATATATGCTGGACAATTAAACCATGCTTTAGATGACCATTTGACTTTGTGTGAGTGCCTTTTGTAGATGGGAATACCTTAGGGATGCCGACCCAAAACACCTTCGGAAGGAAGATACGCTACTAGCAACCCTTAAATCATCGATTAATGTGATAACGCCGGACAACCTTTTAGCAGGTAGGGGGTTGTGGTAACATATTTGGTGGCAGCAGTGGGATCTGATAAAATCTGTTGGGATTAAATTAAAATTGGTTTAGGCACATGTAAACCTAGTTGGATGTATTCCAAAGTTAGTTGGGTCTTTTGGAAGCTGGTTTAATTGGTTTTCCATTGGTTAGGTGTCATTTACAACATAGTTGAGTTTTAATTGGCACCACTGTAGAGCCATAGCCATAGCATAGAGCATAGGGCAATGGTATTAGGATTATATTTGAGGCCTGAAGGGAAATAACCTTGCCATGGTATGTACTGTGAAAGGGCCTGTCATAAAGTTCATGACAAACCCTACTGATAGGAATACCACTACATGCATAGTAGGGAGTATAACCAAATTGGTTTTGTCCTAATATCTTAGGGTCTATTGTACCTAGGACCTTGAAATTTACAAGGATTGCATAGAGGGACATAAGGAAGAGATCCCATTGGGAAAAGACAGCATACCTCCTTAAATTTAAAAGTTATTAGGGCATGAATAAGCCTAAAGGTCCTAAAACATAGGGCCTTGGAACAATCTGTACAGTAGGCACATTGGTAGATAGAAAAGGTAAAAAAAGATAGGTTGCCAAAAGGAGGTGTAACTATCCCTTCTTCTTGGACTTTTGTGCAACTTCATTACATTTCAAGTTAAACCCCATGTGACCACTCAAACTGCTCAGCATCACTAAAGGGACCCAATGAACACAATTTCCTGTTCGGATGTAGCCCCTCCTGTTAATTAAGAAATTGAGTTAGACCCCTCAAACTGCTCAGCTTGATGAGAGGAGTCTTTTGGTCAGCACTTCCTGTTTGTAGCAGTCACTTCTGGTTTTTAAAATCTAATATAACACCTTCAAGTTGCATATCAAATTACTTGTCTTAAAGAGAAGTTTTTTGGTGCTATTAGTTTTCAGGTTAAATGTCACCAAGATAAGAAAATTGAGAAAATGTGGTTTTAAAGGCTTACAAATGTCCTTACAAAATAAAACAACTTTTGGAAGGTAATGCAAAGATATTATAATCTCAGGTCTTGACATATCCTTCAGGAGTTAGAAATAGGTGAGGGATCAGTTGAGGATTCAAGCAAATTTAAAGCTGACTCAGAATTCAGCCGTGGAGACGAAATAGGCAAAACATTAGATGTAATACAACAGTTAGACACTTTAAGACAAGAGGCAAATATGGCCACTAGCTCAGGAAATGCAGGCATGGATGTCATGGAAGGCACTATAAGGAAAATTTAGTGCCAAGGATAAACAAAGATAAAAAATGTTTCACCTGTTATAAATATGGACATTACACTCAGGAAGGTTCACGCCCCAGTTGCAGCCACTGTGGAAGGTTTCGGCATGAGATGAGGAACTGTTGGTCTAAGAATGGAAGGCCAAACAATCAGCCACCTCCAAAAAATGGAGGGGCGGGGGTCAAGAAACCACCCACACAACCTTAAGCCTAAAAAGGAGCATACGAAGTACCTCACATTGCCATGCTCTTAGAGATGTTACTATAGTAGTTAACATCAAAGGAAAGGACTACACTTTTTTGGTAGATATGGGGAGTCAAGTAACACTTCTGTGTCATGGAGAGTGCATAAAACAACCTGGATGCTATAGAAAGGATACCCTGTAGTACATGCAGAAGCATTACAGGAGACCCTTTGCAAACAATTTGGGACGAAACATGTAACTTTTAAATTGGGAAGATAGCCTTTCGACATCCAGGTGCATTTTTGGATCAAGCATGTTATGGAAATCAAATTGACGTAATTTTGTGGGCTGACTTCTTAAAAGAACAAGAAGCAGTCATTCGAATGGGAAAGGTAGTTACGTTTAAGCAAAACTCAAAAGAAGATATTTAGCTTGGTTATATAGCTGTTTCTCCAGGTAGGCACAGGAATATGATGTTTATTTGTTGTACAAAACGGTTCTTTCTTGCTAAGAGCAGTAGAAATGGCCAATGTGGATGGTTACTTAGGAAGAGCAGGGAAGCAGGAAGAGTTCAAGTTTGGTATCATAGAACAGATGAATAAAGAAATGCAAGAGCTGGCTGTCAGAAGAATGATCTGTTCAGCCAATACAATATCAAATGTAAAAATTCAGGTGTGTAACTTTACCCATCAAAAGGTTAAAGTAAGGAAGGGGACAACAATAGCTAGTATCAGTCCAATAATGGAGAGCAATGAGTTCCCAAGCATACTGTAGATTAAGCAAACTCCTGAAACAGTCAGATCTAGGTTATCTGGACTCAGAATGGAGGACCAAGTTGCAATTTGCAATCGGTAGATATTCAAAGGACTGACGTCAATGGACTGATGGAGAGGTAGGAGAATGTTCAGTGGTTAAGCTCCGCATTAACACATTAGATAGACTTATATCAGAGACCTTATCGAGTTCCATATGCACAAAAAGGAGTCATGAATCAGAAAATAGAGGACTTAGAGGACAAGGAAATATGACCCTTAGAAACCCCATGGTCAGCTCTTATAGTTATGGTAAAGAAAATAGATGGGAGCTTGCGGTTGTGCATAGATTATCAAAAGTTAAACGAGGTCACACGGACTGACCTGTACCCTATACCTCTTATCCACGAGACGTTGGACCATTTAATGAAGGCAAAGTGGTTTTGTGCTTTAGATCTAGCAAGTGGCTATTGGCAAATCCACATGAATCCAGAATCGAGGGAGAAAACTTGCTTTACGGTTCTAGGAAAAGGGCACTATGAGTTCAAAAGAATGCTATTTAAGTTGAAGAATGCCCTCACAACATTTTAGAGGACAATGGAAGTCATTTTAAGAGATTTAGTGGATAGTATTTGTTTTGTTTAGCTTGATGACATAATCATCTTAAGTTAGTCCAAGGGAGAAATGCTTAGAAATCTGAAGGAGGTTTTGCGGAAACTAGAAGTGAGATTGAAGATCAAATTATCAAAATGCTTGTTTATGAAAGATGAAGTTATATATTTAGGTCATACTGTTTCTAGCAGAGGGATTCAACCGAATTCTAAGAAAACTGATATTATTAAACATTTCCTAAGACCAAAAACAGTAAAAGAAATTTGTGGATTTGTTAGATTAGTAGGGTACTATCAGAAGATTATTCAAAATTTTGCCCAAATTGCAAGACCATTAACCCTATTAACTAGAAAGGAAATGCCATTTGTATGGGATGTTGAACAGCAAGAAGAATTTGATTCTTTAAGGAAGAGTTTAATCGAGCAACCCATTTTGGTTTACCCAGATTTCACTAAATCATTTGTGTTAACAACAGATGCATCAGGTTATGGAATGGGAGCAATTCTTTCCCAGAAGCTTGAAGGTACATTACCAATAATGTATGCTAGTCAGCAGTTGAACAAGGCAGAATAGAATTACTCCACTACAGAAAGAGAATGTCTAGCCATAGTATGGGCTATAAAGCCCTTCAGATGCTATTTATATGGAAGAAAATTTGAGTTCAGAACTGACCATAAACCTCTGAAATGGTTGATGAAAGTGAAGGATCTAACTTCACTGTTGGAACAATGGAACCTTAAGTTGCAGGACTATGATTTGGAAATAATTTAAGCCAGATTGTGAGTGCGGTCAGGAAAGAAAATGTTAACGAAAAATTTTCAAATCCAATCTTTACCCGCTGCACAATAAAAGAGGCTCAAAGAGAGGATTTTAAGTTAGATAAAGTTATCAAGGAAATAGAGGAAGGGGTTGACAAGTCCCCCTTAAATTTCGACATTGGGGGAATTTTGTTTAGACCGGACAGATATGAGCAAAGTCAATGGAGGAGAGAAGGATTTAAACAGATAGCTGTCCCCTAGCTACGTAAATTGGATAGTATGAGCATATCATGATACACCATATTCTGTGCACCAAGGGCCAGGTAAAACTGTTAAAAAATTAAAAAGGTTGTATTATTGGGAGTCATTGAGTGTTGACATTACAAATTATTGCCAAAGTTGTCCTCAGTGTCAAGGAAGAAAGGGTTGTGCGAGGATCAATCCTCCATTGCAACCCTTAAATTCAGTAAGACAGAATTCGAGAGAGTTAGTATGGATGTAATGGGTCCATTGCCCACTAGTATAACAGGAAAGAAATACATCTTAGTGGTCATTGACCACTTGACCCGTTTCATGTTGGTTTTCACAATGGAAGATCAAAAAGCGGAAATGACTGCAAGGCTATTTTCTGAGTAGGTGGTTTTGCCATATGGAGCACCACTCCATGTATTAACTGACCAAGGCACAAACTTTGAGTCTGAGTTGATGAGAGAGGTTTGTAGACTGCTAATGTCAAGCAGGTGCAAACCACTGCATATCATTCACAAGCAAATGGGGCAACTGTAAGGTATAATCAGACACTAGCTTGCTCTTTATCACAATATGTACATCAAAGTTAGAGAGACTGGGACTCATGGATTCCTTATGTAACAGGTGCATACAATTCTATACCACATACCAGCACAAACGAGGCACCTTACTTTCTAAAGTTTAGGCAAGATTACAACATGCTAATGGAGGACATTTTGATACCACGGAGGCTGCCAAACAGTTGGATGCCCACTTTCTGAAAGCAAAGAAGCAGTTTATTAAGGGCACCAAAGTGCCATCATTTAAGAAGGGGAAGCAGTATATCTCAAGGTAGGCTAACACAAACCAGGTGTGAGAAAGAAACTAGCCCCTCGCTGGGAAGGGCCATACCACGTGGTTGCTCAGACTGGTCCAGTGATCCAGAAAGGCATTAAGTGCATAGAGTATATGTGGGTAGACTAAAGACAGGTAAAATCTGAAATGATCCCTTGTCTCTAGATCTAGGTCTGCCAAGAGATTAATACGAAGAGGTGGCGGATCTAATAGATACCACCAACCAAGGAACCCTTACTGATGTTACAAGGGAAAAACATCAGTAAGGGTATGGCCATTCCTAGGTGGAAGAGGTTGGTAGTTCCTACTTATCAATATAATCTAAAACACAGAATTATAACTGTCCACTATGCTGATGATTTAGAAGAATGGGGATGGGAGGACAGTCAAGGGAAAGGCAAAGGTCCTGATAAAACAATTGGGAATCTGGTTAATGAGAGTGCAAATAGATTAGAATGAAGGAGCAAGAGCTACTCCGCAAGTACCAATATGGGGTACCAAGCAAAAGACTTGGACCTATTGTGAAAATTGCTGGTCCACCTGGATACTTGTTTTAGTCCAAGGGAGGATCAGGTCTCTGGCCACATGCTGAGGATGGGTCAGTACCTGCTACAATAAAAATTGGACCTGTGGAAATTTAATTGACCAATTAAGGAAGTACACATTAACACCGAGAGAGGTGGAATTGATTAAAGAGAATGCGGGAACCTGTGCTGTCGACAATCACCCCTATTAGGATTTTGGGAAGCGCCAGGTAGATCTGTGTGCCTAAATTTGTTGAATAAGGACTCGAGTTAGTGTAAAGGTTAGGGACCATAATTTTGAAAGCCTAATTTTGAAAGCTTTTGGAGAAATCCCTTAGCATGCTGAACCTTTCAATAGGCAGCATGTAAAAGTTTTGGTTATTTACCAGAATTGCAATTTTATGTATACTTTTGTGCACATGTTAAATAATAATTGTCTGTAAGTTTTCTATTTTCAGTTCAAAGCAAACATTGTCTAACTGACAAAGGTGTCAGAATCTATAGATGGTGTCATGAGGGCACAATAAAGGGTTAGAGGTAGATGTTCTCCAGCTTGAGGGCCTGATGAGATTCAGTAATCTAACAAACATGGTGTCAAGAATCTTGTGCAATGTCTTTGTTGATAGGTGCACAGGAAGAAGTGACAACCAATGAAAGTTGTACCACAGCCGAATAAAGTGGCTTTTTGACTGTTGGTCAATGGGCACGAATTAAATAATGTGCTGGTGCTTACCATGTTGGATATAAATTGTCCAATGAGAGGTAAACCAGAAGGTGAGACTTCTTAATTAAGGAGTTGGATACTTTCATTCACTTTTAGGTAAAAAAATGTTGAGTGATAACACTTAATGAACAAAGTAATTTGAATAAACTGGAATCACTACCTGTAGTAAACAAATTTAAACATTCAAATTTCTAACTATTAACAAAAATAAATGGTTTTACCATCTTATTCATTATTGTTACAGGTTTTATCTTATGTGTTTTCAGAAGTTTGAAATTGTGGGGTAGCCACTCAACAAAGACAGGGAAAATTGCTAGGCCCAGGATCTAGTAAAGAAGGTGGCCAAGAAATCAAGGATGGTGGAGGCAGAAATACAGACTTAGTACCTGCCGCCAACACCTATGCAGTGACAGACTTGGAGGAGATCCAGTGTAGAAGTCGATAACTACACTAATGCTGCAACCCAATACGAAAAGAAGGACGAGCACACATACATGATTATGCAATCTGTA
>JAQGAE010004802.1:0-12191 GCA_034696685.1 Julus scandinavius | reverse complement strand
AACAGTATTAGTACCTAGGACACCTTTACGTATAATGATTTTTTCCGTTTTATCGGGGTTAAGACTCATACTATGAGTTGTATACCACTCGTTCATTTTATTTATATCTCTTTCCATTGCTTCTAAAGCTGCTGGTATTCTATTCATTGGTGTTGCTCTTACTATAAAATTATCGTCTACATAACTATACAGGTGATTCTCATATTTTAAATTTAATAGTTCAGTAGTTACAACAGTATATAAAAAGGGTCCCAAAGAGGAACCTTGGATCACACCTCGTGACACCGGGTACTTTTTTTGTTTTGTATCCCCCTTAATTTGCATGTATCTTTCGCTCAAATAATCGTTAAAAAGTCTCAACGCTGGACCTGAGATACCGAGTTGGTGTAATGATTCTAGTATGTGGTTTTTTAGGGGTGTATCAAATGCTTTTGAAACATCGGTTTTATAAATAACCAATGCTTCTTTTGCATCTAAGGCTTTAATCGTCTGGTTGTAAATTACGTAAATCAAATCCAGAGAACTGGAATTCTTTTTACAGCCAAATTGGTTGTTTGGTATCATCTTCCACACATGTTCGTATGTCTGTCCAAAGATGCACTTGTCAGCCAATTTGCTTAATCCAGGAAGCTGGGAGATAGGGCGAAAGTTTCTTACATCTGCAGAGGGTCCGCTCTTATAAATCGGCATTATTAATGAGTTTTTCCATTTTTTTGGATAACTTCCCGAAATTATGATACTATTAAACAAATGGGTCACAGCAGGGATAATGTAACTCAGTGTTTGGCTTAAGACAGTTCCATGGATGCATTCATTTACCTGACTTCGGGGAAATTTCATATCATATGCACCGTAAGTTACCTCATTTTCAGATATTTGTGAGAATTCATTAAACATGGCATTCCTAACTTTGTTGGTTAGGGCGATTTTGCCTCCTTTACTGTATAAATTATTGGTATGGATATTTATTCTAAGTGGATTCATGATAAATTCGGCAAATGCTTTGAGTCTATTTTCCTCTAGTCTTATATTTGCCTTAGGGGTGTGGGTATCTATCGCTTTCCATATTTTGTTAGTATTTCCCATTATATGCCTGCGTTTTGCTTCTCTAATTGCTGTTTTATATTTCTTATATTATATAGCGTGGGTCAAGCCGGATTGTTGCCTTGAAACAAATATATGCTCACTATATAGTCAATTTCTATACAAATTATTTAGAAAATAAACAAACAGATAATATAATATCTTATAAACAAATATTTAACATAGAACAAATAAAGGTTTTTAGTATATTTAAATAATGAGAAACTATCGAACCATTTTCATATATACCATGCATAAGCAAGTATATTCGTGCATGGTATTTTATAAAATACCATGCACGAATATACTTGCTTATGCATGGTTTCTAATCCGTTTAATGTACATTTCTATAGTATGCTCTCCAAATATATGATTGAACATGAAATGAATACATTTTCCCATGCTGCATTCGTTGGAAAGATTTTTGAATAATTTTAATTCTTTGAAAAGAGAAAATTAGAAATTTGTAAATGTAAAAATACATAAATAATAACTGCGTGTAGCATGTATAAACATGATGTACATACATGTCTATGGCAAGGTCTCAATAAATAATTTCTCCGAAATGTGTTTTCATTTTAAATCAATAAATTAATTTGAAAATGATTTCGGAATCATTGAATAAAATTTATATAGAATTAGTATATAGACCGAAAACGATTACGAAATTTAAACTGTATTCTGTAAATATTGTGTTCAAATACTGTACGTTATAGTAATTTAAAATAATGAATGAATGACGAATTAAAAGGTATGGTATACCACTTCGCCGACATCCCGTTACAAACGCTTTTGGTTCTAAAAACTAAAACCTTTAGGTTAGGCTTCATCTGCCTCTTTCTTTATCTATGACAAAAAAATTATCATGTAATTATAAGAAATTATAATAAGTACGAGATTCAGATTTTGGTTCCAAATGCTAATGTTGGAATTGAGTATGAACGACTCAACGCCATTCCATCAGTTTTGCCCTACCCATTTCAAAGAAATGTGCAAATTTGATCAACACGTTTAGCCTAAATTGGGCTTTGATGATTTTTAATTGCAGATATAGTTGCCCCCAACACTAATTTTAGATCGGATTAGCTAATCGCCGTTTTCCTCTTCATCAATACTGAATGCTCGTATTTTTTTTTTCATGTGCCCTTTCGACCCCAGCGCCCTCCTTCGGCGCTTGGCATTTTTATTGTTTTCTCTCCCGTCAATTTTTTCAGCGTATTAGCAGTATTTATTGGCGCGATTTAACTCGCGCGCCCCCCTGCGGCGGCCCTAAAATACACAATTTGTCCCAACAAATACATAATGCACACGCTCACCCATGGGTGGCGCCCCCCTTCCATTGTTTTTAGCGCCCTCGGTGGTCCGTGCTTGTTCCTTAATGGATCCGTTAACTAATGGACTGTCGTGCAACGCGCGAGCCCAGCGACCTCCTGCCGACGCTTTACCCTTTGACCCCCCGGACGCCGAACGCGTTCATAGCAATGTAAACATGCGGAAAAGCGATGAAAAATATATTAGAAGCGCAAATAACTTAAATGTCGAAAAGGTGATGACAACTTTATTGGTCCTATAAATGAAATGCAACAATTTAAGAAATTAATCTTGTTGTTAAACATGATTTTATCTGTTAAACTTAAAGACACTTTTAAAATTAAAAGTTACTCCAAAGGTTTTTCGATGGCAATGTCGCCTTCAGTGATCCAATCTTTAATTAGACTGGTCCTATATATATGACCTAAATAATTTCCTATACAACACGTGTACAATGTCGGGGAAAAATTATTTTTCTTGTTACCAAAAATTCCATCCACAATTGTACCTCTTTCAACAAGTTCCATATAGGTCAAGGGAAGTGGTCAAGATGCTATAACACTTATATCGTGTTCCATGCGTGCAGTGTATGTCCATATGTCTGAAAACATGTAGCGATATAGTGTTTTGCTTTGAAATTAAAACTTGACTAGTATATTAGAGAGATCCACTAATACACCCATACCTCGTTTTACGGCCTAGATACGTTCTGGAAAAGGCCGTATAGCGAAAAGCCGTATAACGAATCAATTTTTACCATAGGAAGCTATAGGAACCCGTGCAATTCAATTAGATCCATTCCAATTTTTTACAAAATAATATATTTTTTTTAGTTCATAAAGCATTTTATTCTTTTTATTTTCTATGAAATAAATGACGTTGATTTAAAAAAAAATCATATGCACATATGTATGTATACATATATAATGAAAAACAAGTCCAGTGGCGGCTCGTCCATAGGCACTGTGGAATTACAGCAACCCCAATCCTTGGATATCATCGATAACATTTAATGCAACTGGTCTATTTTTCTTTAATTCTTTCTAATTTCATTTATTGTTGATCTATTGTTTAATTTATTTAATTAACTCTGTAGTCATCCCCCAGTTAATGAAAAAAAGATTTAAAAAAAATGTGTATGCAACTGTGTGTTTCACAGTTCCAGCGGCGAGGTGTTTGACTGTTGTGCGCATGCGCGCATAAGAAGCTGCACGCATAACGGCCGTATAACGAAACATTGTGGGCCGTATATCGAAAACGTACCATAATTTAAAAAAAGGCCGTTTATAGAGCGGCCGTACATCGAGGTATGCATGGGTGTACTGGGATTTTTTTCAATTTTGATTTTAAAATTTAATTCGTTTTTAAAGTTTTAGAGGTTCGTGAAAGGGATGAATAGAGGGTAGATGTGTGTTCCCATATTGTTATACAAAGGGAAAGCAAATATTTGAACAATGGATTATAGGAATTGCACTTAACCATGCATGTATATCAAAAGAACTATAGATAGCCGACTAAGAGGACCTATCGAATGTCGTTTGCGTATAATTTCGGAATTGATTACATGCCTCAACGTCTAATGTGTGCTTAACCGGCTTCTGTTTCCAGTTTATCCGACGTCGGCGCATATGAATGCCGATCTGGAGCCACTGCTGAGGCCGCATCACCACCACCACTTGCACCACCAGAGCGCAGGTGGTGCCAACAACGGTAGCGCCACCGGAAGCGGACACCACCACGCGTTGACCGCCTCTTCCGGCAAACGAAAACGCTCCTGGTCGCGAGCAGTCTTCAGCAACCTGCAGCGGAAAGGTCTGGAGAAGCGCTTCCAGATCCAGAAGTACATCACGAAGCCGGACAGGAGACAGCTGGCCGCCACATTGGGACTCACAGACGCACAGGTCAGTGCACATATAGCAGATGGTCAGGGGTTACTGGAAAACTATTGGATGATGAAACATTCTATATATAATGGAGTATATATATATACTCCATTTTTTGGTCTTTGGTACATTCCAATTTCCTCCTAGCCGGTACTGGCTGGAATGGTCTGAATAGACTGCGCTGGTCCTAATACACGAATTAGTGGGACTGTATGGACACAGGGCACATCTGGACATATGTTCCAGATAGGGCTGACCATAATTACTCTGATCATAGAATATTTCCCCATTAACACCACGGTAGAACTAGGTCATATTTTTGGAGCATCCTTATCAATAAATAAAGCGATATTTGATCAGTGGTCATCGCCTGTTTCATTCGAGAATTAATTAACGCTCGTAATTAGCGGGTTGAGTGAATTAGAGTGTGGCCAAGACGACGCTTTTATGGATTTCATGAATTGGCCTTTTTTTTACCCCCTCAGCTGATTTACGACCCACTTGAGATTAAAACGCTGATTTCGGGAATTAAAAACAAAATTAAGATAAAAAGCGAGACGGAATGAGGGAGGATTAAAGTGGGAAGAGGGGTCAGGGAACCGAGAGGCAGCCTGGACAAGTCGAGAAAGAAGCGTGGAGGGAGGAGCGAGGATTAGTGTAGTCAGCGTAGATTTGAATTACTTAAATTTTTAATTGAACTTTTTAAAATTAATTTCTAGGTGAAAGTGTGGTTTCAAAATCGACGAATGAAATGGAGGCACTCGAAAGAAGCCAAAGAAGAACTGAATAAACAAACTACAAATAAGACAGACTCCAAAACGACGGATTTAAAAACGAACGTTATAAACAGCAGCAATACCAATAATGGATTAAAAAACTCGGAATCTTCGGCCTTAATTTGTAATTTAAAACCAAACTCCGAAAACACTTCGGAAAAAAGCAGTGAAAATAAATTATCAGGAGCGCCTCCATCGGCGTCGACGGCGATTATTGCGGGTACTAAGCGCCCCCTAGAAGCGTCGTTGCGGGAGTTTTAGTGAGTGCGGTTCGTTTTATAACGTTGTTATTTTTTGTGAAATTATTTATATCGAAATAAAAACCGTTTTGCAAAAAAATATATGAAAACCTGAATTATTCCATACATTTGTGTAGTGAATGCATGGATTGTGGAAGATGGAAATATCTAAATGTTATTTAAATGATAACCCTTATTATTTGGTAAAATATATAGGGCCAAATGTGCTACATATATTACCTCCGATATACAATATTTCAATATGTCTGAAAAGATGTATTGTATGGAAAAAAACGTTGACTTGCATATTTAATATGACTTGTATATTGAATATATCCATGCATGTATGTAGATATATGGATTTACTTGGTCATACCTTGGCACACATGTATTTCCATGCATGCCCTGTTTCTGAAATGAAATTCCAGGTGTATGTGTCATATATATATGCCAGTTTACAACTGGATGGAGGTAAACGTGAACTTGATTTTAATCAAAGAATTTTACACTGTATTTTGAAATATAAAAATCAGAAGTGGGGCTACTGTACTCGTATATCTACATAACAGACTGAACAATAATAAGGTCATATGTGAATATACAGTCGCATATTTGATCATTTATGGACAAGCATTCCATGTGCTAGTTTATGTCCATACATGTTTTCAGACATACAATTTTTCTAAATTTTCATTGTGTACATATGCATCTGTAAATTTGTGATTTGCACTAGTGTACAACATGCAGTGTTGTGCAATTTATATATTGTTTTAAATATTTTGCGTATACTAATAACTGTTGTTTTGGTACTGTAAACATTTAGTTTTAAAGCTTTTTTATATCTTGACTGTACACAAACGTGCATATTGAAAAGTAAGAGATTGGAACTTTAAAACACGAGGGAATACTTGTAAATCCCCATTTTTGTATCATGTTGAGACAAAACATAATCAAGCGTAAAAAGTCATTTTGCTTATTTTTCTACACCGTGTTATTTCGAAACAGAATTAGGCGTATTATGTCATCAAAAACCAACGGATTCCGCGTTGCGATCGGGGCACACGCGCGCCCCCTGGCGTTTCTACCCATTCAGGTGGCGCCATCTGTGGCGCACGTGAGCTTCGGACCACCGTTTGCTTTAACACGATTTTTTACGATCGTCGTACATAAATATATCGCTCTTGAAATTCATCGTCGTCGTCCAACAATGGACGCACGCAGCCATGGTCAGTTATCGGACTTTGGCCACGGGGGGCGCCGTTTCCATGCAAATGCCTGCTTGTAAAACAATCCCGATTCACACTTGTTTTTCATTTTTTTTGGTAATTCGTCCGCCCCCGCCGAGTCGGCAGGGGGCGCTGTTTCCGTAATGTGCCCTCCTGCGGCGTTCTCCTCGTTATTATTGTTATTCGTTTTTATTTATTTGGTTTATTTACATTTCTCCAGAAATTCCTTCTTTTTTTTCTCTCGTCCAGTTTCTCTTAGTGGGTCCACCTCAACCTCCCCACCTCCTACCGTTATTTATTCGTCCGAACCCCCGGTTTTTTTTCTCGTAAATAAACGCAATCATTTTATGATAATTAAGCGGTTTTTCGTTGTGTTTTTTGCCCACAAAACAGCGGTTTCGAGGGTGGGGCAGTCTTGCCCCCTGGCGGGACAGCGGCGAATTTCACGCCTTGGCCGGACGGGAGGCTCGGTCATTTGACACCGACAGGGGGCGCCCCCGTCTCGGCGATAAATCAGATCACCCGTCGCACTTAACCCTTTTCCGGCGAAAAATGGACTTTGTTTTAACAAAAAATCGGCTTCAACCTTATTCATATAGCTACCGTCGGGATCCATTCGAACGCCGCTAGAGGGCGCCGTTTTGGGATGCTGCGCCCCCTGGGTGAGGGAAGCGTTACGTCGCTCGAGGTGCATGCTGTGATAGCTGGCTCATGTGTATAGGATGATTTAAATGAATTAAGAGTAAATTATAAAATAAGCTAAGTGTTACATTTGAATTCCTACTCAGCGCCCCCCGGTGGCATATGAGCCTTTAGCATTACTCCACTAAAAAATTTCCTCCAGAGAACGCCCGTTATACGTAATCTGGGTTCAGGATGCAATATCGTATCGAAATAAGTTGAAATTTGTTTGAAATGACACTGTAACAGTTTGTTTTGATTCAAAACGGTTTTTAATTTGTATATCTTGCCACCATTCAGCACTACAAGTAAGTTTGTACTAAGCAGAACACCTAGAAGCCGCCATTTCATTTCTTCAATTGCTGTTAAGTGGGCCAACTGGTTATGCGAACATCAATTAGCAATGGCACTAGATGATTAATTAACTGATTTATTCTTAACTTTTTACTTGTCGTTTTTAACGTCTATTAGACTAAAAATCCTCAAGTTTCCACCGTCACTTTCTTGTTTATGGTTGATTGTATATGGAAAATACTATACATGTATATCAGAAATTGGACATATATACCCATAAATGGTCATATATTACCTTATTTCACCATACGTGTTCACTTCTGTATTTTAAGATGTGCCATATTAATATAAGAAATACGAACATTTGAGAAAGTATAAGAGAGTAATTTAATATTTTACAAAAATCTCCATACTCGGCTTAACTTTGCATTTAATACGTGCTATCTATCCTGGGTGGAAACTTATATACTGTATATATATATAGCACATATATTATTACGTGAAATATCCTGCACATATGGCCATACACCCATACCTCGCTTTACGGCCTAGATACGTTCCGGAAAAGTTGGCATTATATAGCGAAAAAGCCGTATAACGAATCAATTCTTCCTGCATTGTGATTTTCATTTTTTCCTCTTCTTAAATGAAGTGAAACACATAAGTTGTTTTATTGTTAGCCAAATTCGATCTGGATTGAGTAAATTGGGGTAACTTAACACATTTTTTATGCCACGTTCTTTAAATACAGTATTTTTTTTTGGCCGTATAACGAAACATTGTGGGCCGTAAATCGAAACAGTGCCATAAATAAAAAAGGACGTATTCAGCGAGGTATAGGTGTATTAAAAATTGAACTTTTACTGTATAATAGTTTTGTATATGGACATATGAGGGTCTACCGAATCTACATGTGTCTAATCTCTGAAATTCAATATACACTTTATATGGGCAATGTTAATACAATCAAGTGCATGTTTTCTTCTTTACATCGCCATTAAAACGCTTTATATATATGGTCGTATTTGTTTTCAAACATATGGAAATATAACATGGCATGTATACAGTATGGCCATATGTAATTTTTCCACCCGAACATGTTTCCCAAAACATGTACATGCATGGCATTGCATGGCGCATTTATGCAACTGCATCTAGGAATATATATATATATACACAGATATTTTTAATTTTATTTGTGAGCTAAGTTATGTGCTTAGTAATGAGGTTAATATCTTATTTCGGTTGGGATTTGAGAATCCAAACATTTGAAGTGTTAAATTAGAGATGTATCACCGTTGCTATTTCAATAAGATTAATGGATCATTTAACATTATTTATAACAGTTATTCATGTTTCTAATTTTCATAAATTAAAATTAAGATAAATATTATTTGTATCAAAGTTATTACCAATAAGTAAATAGTTGTTTTCAAAATAAATTTAACTCTCCAATTGCAAAATGATTATAATGCTAATAACTAATAGCTTTACGATGGTATCTTCAGTTGGGATTTTGAATGTGCCCCAAGTTTGTTTATTAGTATATTATAGGCATATGGTAATGTGGCCTATTTCCGGATAATGAAACCACTGGATATCAGGACCAGCTACATATTAGAATCACACGAGAAAGAACCAGCGAAATCATATGACAACATTTTATGTCCCAATATCCGGTTATTGCGGATGTCATCGCCTGAGCGTCATGTTGACAGCGCCCTCTCGCGGAGTTTACCTCGCCAGAGTTGTTTATTAGATAAGCGACCTCTGGTCACGCAGACGAGAACAACGTGGGCGTTAGGATAATAATGGCATATGGTCACGTGCAAATGTCCATTTAAAAAGAGTAAAAAATCCTAACTAGGTTGCGACAATGTGATACAAAGGTTATGACTAATGCTAAACGTCTAAATGCTAATTCGCCTTTTGGCATGCTTGAGCACAGTCGCATTGGGTACGGGTGTCAGTGAGGCCACAAATCTCGAAACAAGAAGGATTTACGACGCTCGGCCCTCTGGCGGCCGTAATTATACGACGCCTCGTAAGTATTGAAATTTCCGGAAAATAAAGGGAGTCGCGCTCAGTCACTTGCCATAATAATGAGAATTAGTTGCGGAAAAGAATCATATGGACATAGAGAGAAACGAGGGTCAGGGAGCGAATATAGCGCGGAAAGCTAATGAGATAATCCGATGAACAACGCCATCTAGGTTGCATTCCAGAAATCTCGATTTCAACATGAACAAAAAAAGGCGTCGGGATGATTAGGACCATATTTAATGAAATCCACTGGGTATATATTTGTTTCTTTTATGCCGTATTTCAGTGGCTTAAGTTCTACTTAAAATCTCCATTGCGAATGATTCTCATCGAGCTCGTGGCCCAATCAGATTGCATTTACTAAATCTAAAACAGCGACCAAGATTTCATTAGATTAATTAATGAGATTGCGCCATAATCTCGATGAAGATCTTTCATAATGTAGAACTTGGGCACTCATACACGAAATTTTTTAGTCTGACGCTGTGTTATTTTCGGAAAAGTTGATACATTTCCATGAAAATGGAAATTAATATTGGAAGATAATCAAATTTAATTCAATTTCTGTTTGGTAAGGGTCCAAGGGAGATCAAATAAGGGCGATTTTTCTTTCTTTCGTGTTTATATATATATGTCACGAGAAAGTACTTTTTTAATTATTCACGTTGAGGTATAAAACAATAGGACAACTCGAGGAATGTAAATGTGAATGTAAATGAACTTCAGAAGAATTTTTTACCATCTTTATTTTTAAAAAGATTATGGGAAAATTGTAAATTATTAAAAAATAACATAGTACTCTATGAGCTAGAGCAGGACTGGAGGATGGGTTATTTTACTCTTATTATTCCGGGAAAATTCGCCTACAAATGTTAATTCTAAACTTTTAGCAATGCTATATGTATGTGAGTTCATGTTTTCCACTTCCGGTCGGCTAAATAAACTAGCCCTGATTCCATCCATGGAGTATGAATGCCGCGTTTCGTGCAATGTCCATCGCCGATACACTTTTTCGAGTGTTAAACAAATAAATACGCGAAGAGTTTATTTCTGAAATGTGTCCTTTTTCGGGGGAAGCCATTTTTTCCGTCTTCTGGACCACCCACGATTAGTTTACGCTGCAGCAAATATACACATAATTTCGAGGGTGGGGGCAGATGGAGAGGACATCATGCACAAAGGGCCTTTTTTCGTCGAAGAAAAATCCTACCGAAAAATGGTAATTTGACCTATGACCCTCGGTTGTTTATCAGTTAATGGTCAAGCGGTCAGTTTCGCAGTTGGATCACCCATGAATGGTTACTCGATCAGTTAAGGGTTAATCTTACTGCTTGCTGACTTAGGGCCGAGTGGACAATGGTTACTTTTGTCACTCTGAAAAACGCCATTGTCTTCTGTCTTGAGAAAATTGGCCAATTTGTAAGACTTTTTCAAAGAGCATCTGAACTGCTGTATACCATGACGATCTCATTAATGCCATGGAAGTGCCTGGAACGACTTGTTTACGTATCCATTATATGTTTTCGGTTGGTCAACTTCGTTAATGTCCGTTCTTATGATGACCCGAAATTGATGACCCATCATCAATTCCGTAGCCTATGGCCTGTCCAATTATATGCTTCCATTGCTTAATGGTAGTTTTTCTTATTTTGAAATTAATGATCTGCTAAGTTGCTAACGGAGACCTCGCGTATTGGCATAAAACGACACGGTTTTTCGATAAGAAAAAGCAATTAAAAATTATACTTCATATGAAAAATGATTCCTCCATTACTGTGCGAAGTATTTATTTATGAAATATTTTTTCCCGACGAAATATGGCTGACCTAGATTGCATCAAATATTAATTGCGACGATATGAGTTTCGTAATCGAATTATTTTCTGCCATATAAATTAACCAGGCAGGGACCGCAGAGTTTCAATTTGGGATCCCCAAAATTTATTATTTCACCCCTGTTTTTGATGTCCCATAACTTTAAAACGTATAGTAGGTATAAGATTTCATTTTTATATGGCATGCATGTATGTTTACGTTCTTTTATACATGTATCACTAATATAAACCAAAACCATGCATTCATCACCAAAATGGAATTGATAAAATTAGGTAGTTGAATATACATACGTATAAACTACTATAAAAATATTACTGGTTTTGTTTTTCCGAACCTTGCTATCTCAAAATTACTTTGATAATGTTGTAAATTGGGTGTATTTCTCGTGCATCCTTTGTTTTATTAAAATATGTGTATTCCTTTTAATATACGTATACGTTTAGAAAGTATATGTATAATCGTCGTCAATGCTATAGTTTTAAAAATTACACTTCTTCTAGCCCTATTTTTAAAACTACATTATAAACACTGATTTCTTTTCCTATTTTGCCCTTAAAGTCAGTCTTATATTTATTAAAGAAATTTCTGTATTTCAAGAAATATTGTGACTGTTTTTCCTGTTCCTTATATATGTCTTGATAATACTCCCAGGTGCATGGATAAATTATAATGGAAATGCCATATGTTTGAATTTGAAGATTTAGTAAAACTTCAATTTAACATGCAATGCATGTCTAAGGCTATAGGGTTACTATGGATGCGAATGCGAACGAAAATATGTTCTGACGAAATCCTCGTCAGAACAATGTGGTTACACTGT
>JAQGAE010004801.1:0-12194 GCA_034696685.1 Julus scandinavius | reverse complement strand
TGCGTGCCCAGTATCTAATACTAAATCTACCCAAATTCCAAAGGGTATGAAAAAGCGCGAAAGACCCATGAAAAATAAGTCCAGGGTAACCAAAAAGGACCTCATGAGACCAAGTGAGACCGAGCTGAATAACTTGTTCAAGATCAGGTCGAGCTTCCAAGCCACCTGACCGAATGAACAAAATCGTAATCTAAGACTTGCTCTACGAAATGGGATTGTTGATAGACGAATATGGGTCTGACATTATCACCACTGTATGGCATTTCAATGAACGAGATTATGTTAAAAGATGTCTCACTATCTCTCAATTAAGATATATTAAGAAGTTAGTCCGAATCAGGACAACGCCGAACATACAACCAAGTTCAAAGTTTGCTGAGCTTCAAACTATTTATTGGAAAAGGGTTGGGATCCTTCAATGGCGCAAAAGTTTGTGAATAAATTTATCCAAACTTCTACAATAACGACGAATTCCAAATGGAAATGGAGTTATTATATAAATTTATTGGCCAAGTTTAAACTTCGAACCAGGAAGCAAATATAATATGCTTCGAATAATGGTCCCATCCCACCTAACAGGTGCCTGCACCATTTTAAAATAAAATTGAAGTGCTTTTTGCAACAATGTGATAAGCCACACTTTTCCAAAAAGACATTTTTACAGTAAACTATTCCCCAGTACTATTTCTAGCTATTTGGTTAATTACCTTCTTAAATTTCTTCTAGATTGAATTACTATACACATTCCCCACATGAAAATCACAAGGTTTTTTACTAAAAACATGATAAGCCACAAGCAATGCAGGCGACGCCTGGTGTGTAATAATGACAACATGTTGCATCACGAGCGAAAATTTTGATTTTAGGGATATATTAGGTGAGAATAATGATAGTTTAAGTGAATTTGAAAATGATACAGACCAGGATGTGAATAACCATAAAGGCTGTCGCCCACCTGGTGAAAGTTGCGCACAACTCACAAAGCATGTGAGCTCGCTCATTCCGGACAAAATTGCATGCCAATTCCCAATTGGAGCATCTCACGAAAGCACAAAAGATCGGCGCTCCAGCTAATGGTGTGAAGCACGTCTCTAGCAGACAAAAAAACAAAAACCTCCAATTTATCGATACATGGTTGCTGGCCGCCATGTTGTGCGCTTCCAAACGTGATTTGTGAATCTGGCATGGCGAGGCGGATTATCGTGACGTCATGTGAGCTTGCCTCAATACCCACTGCACATGCGCGAACCTTTACTTCCTGAGTAAGCGGACGATTTCTTGTAAGTTGTGCGCGACTTTCGCCAGGTGGAAAACAGCCTTAAAGAGTAAGAGGAATCATCTTAAACAAGCTCGGTAAGTTACAAATAAAATAATTTGTGGCTTATCACTTTCTAGCAGTTTCAGTTTACAAAAAATCCTACACGCAAAAATTATCATTAAAAATTATATTAAATTTTTAACATAAGCTGCAACTATACAATACTCTACTAATACTGATAAGCTTTTATCCCATTTCTATATTGAGCAAGATCCATTCGAAATATAATGTCTTAGTCTTGTGCAGCTCATTTTATTATTAAATGTGGTTTATCATAGTCTTGCCAGAAGTCATGATCATATCCACATCATAATATAGAGCACAAATTAAAATAAAGTGATTATTAAACATTAAAAGTGAAACATAATTTTGCAGTGTTTTTACAGATTGAGATTGTCCGAGTTTTCACTGTTTTTTCAAGTGCAATGGCAAACCAGTCTTTGGACTTAGACCAACTACTGGCTAATCAATACTCATCATCAATACCCAGGAGATGCCTGACGAAAAGGCTGAATTGGACGGAGTCATGCGACTTCATGCCAATCAGCACTTACAACAACAACGGTCTGACTTCCACGAACTTACTGGAGAATTCCTACCGGAAGCAGTTCTTGATGCGGCACCTCAATGTGATAACACGATGTCAGCCTTATCGTATTGCCACGTGTCCCAGATCTACCGTCGACCTTCGACAAACATGTGTGGATAATTCGAGGCTTAAACTCTGCCTCCGATACTGCTTTTTCGGCCCTTGCCCTGTACACCACTGGATGATCAAATCCTCCACTAAAACTTAACAATCTACAAACAGATTGAAGCTCGACGAATAATCGAAGCTAAGTACCATGTTCTTTAAGAAGAACATGTGAAACTACAGAAAAAACATTTACAAGCAAGCAATTTAATCCAACAACTTTTGGACCGAGTTACCATACATCAGACTCCTGCCGAAGCCGAGCGCTCCTCAAGCTTCCTCGAAAACTGCCAACTCATGGTGGAAATCTCAACACATGATCAGCAGGCCGTTGATAATGTGCTGATGTTCATCCTTTCACAAAAAGAAGCTCAGGAAATCGTCAGACACCAGAATCTGCCAAGTCCGACACCCACAGCAGCTGAAGAACTTCAAGTACTTTCCATTATGCCATGGTCGTCAAGACATCCTCCAAGGTATGCTCAAGCTCTCCGAAAAGCCTTTGGTCGTCGCAAGAAAGCAAAGAAGTCCAGCACAGCTGCCGTCTAGGAACCGAAGTTGCTTCTCAAGCTAAGGTGCTTAAAACTTCGGACTCACGAAAAGTAGTCACCTCAATATATTGCATAACTATAATATGAAAATTCATTTGTAAACTATATCTGTACAATGTTTGTCGTATATTATTTTTTTAACATATACATATATTTAATAATCACATACTGACGTGACTACTTGTCGTGAGTACGCTTGTTTATGCAACTTAGCTTGAGAAGCGTAATGAGAGTATGAGATGTACGGTAGATCTGAAACAAGTAGAAAAGTGACAGTCTTGTCATTTGAGTTCTTAGCAGTCTTCATTGTACACTGCAGTGACATTTACTGGTGCAGACAGGAGCAAGAACTCTTGCTGCCAAGTCAATCAGTTAGTTATCTCGCTCTATTTAACATAGGTTTGGGAGGCTTTTTATATGGTTTACTAGGGACCCATGCGATCAGAGTTGCCCACTAGGAAACTATTTTTCAAAAAGTGGTGCCGGAGGTCGTTGGCTCTGGAATGTACTTTTTGTGCTACTTAGCATTTGCTAATGAGCTGCGAGGGCGCTGGTGACCATTATAATTTTAATCCACATTGTTCGGATAGCTTTATGTGGATTAGTAGCTTCCAATATCCGTTTCCCATTTGGGTGTAGAAATAGTTTGGCACCGTGAAGAGGCTTAGGCCACATTTAGGCTTAGTCCGAACAAGGGTTAGTGCTAGCGTATGCTAGGCTTAAAGGTAAGTTCTAAGGTGGTACGCTTTATACCCCCTAATGATTCTTAAACTTCCCGTTAAGGGACATTAAAGTTTTAAGTGGACCTACAAAATTAAATTTGGATACTACTTGAGAGAGACTAACACCAAAGAAAAATTTCAAATGTACAAAAATACTTATGTTTTCATACCTTTTGTCTGATCTAGATGTAATCTGCAACTTTGATGCGCTCGAGCATGGCGTTGAGGATGTCCATGTTATAATCCGTGATGATACATGTAGGTTTTTCCCAGTTTTGTCGTCAGTCGTCTTGGTTGTGGTATTTGATAGGCTCCGTCCCAGTGCGTTACGCACGATTCATTCCTGCCATTCTGTCAGCAGTAGTGGCAACATTCTTTGCTGTTGAGAGGTCGGCAAAGTGTCATCAAGAACAGCTAAGCTTCGTAGTCCCGATCTCCAGGTTTTGGGTGGACGTAGGTCGTCGTGATGGTCTTTGCCGTCAGACTTGCAAATTTGGCCTTGTATTGCTTTGTGCCTTGGGATTCATCATCCAAGTTTAGTGGAGGCTCCATAAAATGTTAGCGAAGAGTAAATGGCTCATTGCTGTATTTAAAGATATGAGTCTAGGAACGTCAAGTCCTATTAGTTGTCTCTCTTGAAGCTCTGTGTGCTGCGATCTTTTGTCAGCAGAAGATAGCTTTTTTGGAGAAACAGTCGTTGTCGAACGAGAAGGTGGTCTTTGGACTGCTTTGCTGGCCAATGGAGGTTGACGTTTAGGCAATCTCGCCATCTATGGCGGACTTAATCCGCTTAGAAATTTTGAATTCGGTGCTGGAGCATCAGGACGTAATAAGGGTCCTAGGTGCTAGTAAGGAGACCTTTTCCTCTTCCCTAGCGTTGCTGTTAGTTCCATTATCTTTGAAGAATAATCAGCGGCTGCTGAGTCCGATGTTGTTGGGTCAGACTTCTCAAGTTTGGCCTGGGCAGGCTCTGAAGGTCTTGTGACTTGGTCAGGCTTCATGATTGTCGTTGTCGATCTCGGGATGATTCTTCTAAGAGCTTAGGCCTTCCTTGGAGTGAGTCTTGGTGACTGAAGAGGAGTCGATGGCATGGCAGGAAGTTCTACTCGGTCTTCAGTATCCATTGGTTTTAGACTTGGCTGCCTCTGTTGATCGATATCTCTAGCGTCTTCGGGCAAGATGTTGCACACAAGCATGTTGTCAACGGCGTGTTAATCATGTGATGAGATTTCCACCATAAGTTGGAGGTCTTTGAGGATGCTTGTAGGGCACTCGGCTTCGGTAGGATTCCGAAATATGGCAACTTGGTCTAAGAGCAGTTGGATAGAACTTGGTGCTTGCAAATGTTTTTGCAGTAGTTTCATATGTTCTTCTCAGAGACCATGGTATTTATCTGCAATCATTTGTCAAGCTCCAATCTCTGTTTGAAGATTGTTAAAGTTTTGATGGCGGCTTTGATCTGCAGTAACGTATGATTCCATTAAATTTGCATATCTAACGGTTGAATTTGGTGGTTGATCACTAGTGGTGTACTGGGCTAAAGCCGAAAAAGCTGTCTCTGAGATAGAATTTAGGCCTCGGATCATTCTAACGAGATTGTCGAAGGTCGACTGAGGAAATTGGACACGTGGCAATAAGGCCGACATCATGTCAGCGTTGTGCAACCCTGTAGTTGCACATTGACATGTTGCATCAAGAACTGCTTCAGTTCGGACTTCTCCCGAAAGTTCGTGGAAGTCCAGCCATTGTTGTTGTAGGCACTGGTTGGCAGAAAGTAGGATTCAGCTTTATCCACAGGCATCTCCTGGGTATTGATGATATCACGACTACTAGCCAGTAGTTGGTCTAAGTTCGAAGACTGGTCTGCCATGGAACTTGAAAAAACAGCAAAAACTCGGAAAATCTCAATCGGCGAAAACACGTGCTCAAAAGAACGTGGAAGACAAAAGAGGACGAGTCTAATTTTGCGGTGCTTAAATAAGCATGGAGGTCAGTGTTCGTGATGCTCAAACTAATCAGTGACCTATTGATCGGACTATTGGTAACGAGCTGAATCATTTCTATTTGGATTTTTAAATTTAAATATAAAGGGATGCAGGCACCTGTTGGATGTGTTGGGACGATTATTCGGATCATGTTAATTGCTTCCTGGTTCAAAGTTCGAACTTGGCCAACATATTCATACAATAATTCTATGTCCTTTTGGACTTCAGCGTTATTGTAGAAGTTCGGATAAATTACGTTTTTGAACTTTTGTGTAATGGAAGGATCCCAACCTTTTTCGTTGTTTTACGTTCTTTGTTTTCCTGATTCGGACTTTCTGCATTTTATTTCTTGATATCTCTAAATTGCAAGATAGTCAAACATTGTTTAACGTAATCTCGTTCATTTTGATCTATGATGTTTTGTTGTTGGACATAGCCCTTTGTCAATTGCCATTCAGTGGTGATTAGGTCCGATCCATATTTGTTAATAAATAGTAACATTTCGTCGGACACATTGAATATTGATGTTTTTAACTTGGATAGGTGGCTTGGAAGCTAGACCTGATCTAGTATGCGTTATTACGTTCACACATGGTTTCACGAGGTCTTTTTTTGTTAATTCAGACTTGTTTTTAACATGTCTTCTAAGCATTTTCATACCATTTGGAATTTGGGTAGTGTCAGTACCAGATACTAGGCACGCAGGTTGCATTGAAGATAAGTCTGAATTTTTTTCGGTCTTTCTCGAGACTTTGTTCAAAGTATGGGAGTTGTTTCATCCTCATCTTCGGACTTTTTTAAGTCTCTGGCATTATAAATTCCAAGCATTTTTGATCACCAGGAATCCCACACTTCATAAGTTGTGGGTGAGATGATTTTATGGTTTGGGTAAAACATCTCTTTTTAAGGTTAACTTGGAAATAAAACCCTTGTGTGTAAAACTCTGTGATCGAGAGGTTAGTCAGGGTTCATCTTGAAAGTCAGGGAAGGATAGCTCGAAGTTCATGCTGAATTCTTTGGATATCCTGTGCTTGTTCGAAATTATCTCGACACGCTAGGAGTTTACTGGAAAGAATTTCCTGGAGAGCTTATTCTTTAAGAATGGTGGATCATGGCAGATGTCATTGAACATTAACACATTGTCATGTGGTGATCTGAGTGTTTTACCAAAAGTTTAAAAGAAGGCTCTTTCTCCAGTCACTGAGCTTGAGCTTGAGTTTATGGCCCCTCTCAATGTTGCAAGATGCTCGTCCCATTTGTCATGGGAGTTTTCTACTACTATGGAAAGCTTGACTGTAAAATTCCTGTGTTTCTTTTCCACAGGATTAGCTTAAGGATTGTACTGGGCAATGTTTTGCAACCTGAAATTCATAGCTTTAGCTGTTTGTTTCAGCACTAGTGAAGCAAATTAGGGACCATTGTCACATCGGACAAATTTTGGTGTCGAAGACAGATTTCTTCGATGTAGGTTCGAGTTAATGTCTTGGCCTTCAAATCACAGATGTGGAAGAGTTTGACCCATCCTGTGGCGATGTCACATGCTGTGAGGATATATGTACTTCCAGCAATGGTTACTGGGTAAGGACCCATAAGATTGTTACCTATGATATCATACCTTGGATGTATAGGAGGTGAAGAAACTGGAGTTGTCCGCATTGTTCTTGGACTTATACCTTTGACACTCCGTACATTGTTAAACTTATATGTTCTAGCTTGTTGCTTGAGTCCAGGCCAGTAATACCATTTTGATATCCTGTTAACTTTGGTGTTCATGCCAGGATGCCCTTCTTCAGGTGCATCATGGTTCCATCTTAGGACTCTTTGCTGTAGGACAGCTGGAACCATAAGTTTGGGATGCTCGTCAAGCGTAGTATCCATTATCCGATAGAGAACTCCATTATCCAGGGAGTATCCTCTATTGGTGAAGGTTTAACATTCAGTATCACTGGGATCATCCTCAGCTTCTATGGCTTGGATGATGTGAGTGCATTGCTGGTCGAGGAGTTGCATTTTGCGAAACTCCTCTGCCATCATAGGCTGTTTGTTTACCAGGAAATGATGAATCAGCACCACAGGATCACATTGACCTGAAGTGCAGTATAGCAAATCTGCTAAATTGTTCAAGTTTCCGGGGTTGTATTGCACATCAAAGATGAACTGCTGGATCTCCATGATGCAGAGAGCTACTCTGCTTTTTGGCTCTTTAGTCTTGATGTTTTGTCTTAGGGGAGCATAGCCAGTATGTAAGACGAAAGTCAACCCATCTAAGTAACCAAAGAACTTCTAAACCGCCCAGATTACTGCTACAGCTTATTTTTCAGTAGAAAAAAAGTTAAATTCACCTTGTCCAAGTACTGCTCCCATGGCTTCATTGCATGCATAGAGATGAAAAATTTTTGAAGTCAGGCTGATGCAGGATTGGGGCTGTACAAAGATGTTGCTTCAATTTGCCTACTGCCTGTTTGCAGGCATCTGAGAGGACAAATGGTTCATCCTTTTTGCATAGTTATGCAAAGGAGTTACAATGTTAAATAAGTCTGTATGAACTTACCAAACCATTTGCATGAGGCTAGGAAGGACTTTAGTTGTTTGAGGATTTTTGGGTAGTCCATGTTTACGATTGCCACTACCTTATGAGGGTTCGGACTTATTCCTTGGCTGCACAAGTTGTGTCCGAGGAAGGGAAGACTTTGCATGATTAACCTGCATTTCCTCCTTTTAAATCCAAAATTCCTTTGGCCAAACTTGTTGAAGATTCTGTCCAAACCCAGAATATGTTCTTTAGCAGTATCACTACCCACATAGAGATTATCTTACTAGGATGAGACAAGCACATTTGCTATTAGCCTGGCAATCTAATCTGCAACCCGTTGAAAATGAACTGCAGAGTTTCGAGCTCTCATTGGCATTCTTGTATAACTATACATACCGAATGGTGTGATGATCGAAGACAACTGTTAACAACCCTTATGGATGAAAATTTGCCAGTAGCAGTTGGTCAAGTCAAGGGATGACATGTATGGCTTGATCTTTATCTCTGCTATAAGAATTGATCTTGGGCAGTGGATATCTGTTCGGTATGGTGACTGCATTGAGTGCACTTAAGTCCGTGCCATATGATATTCACTGTTTCTTCCAGGTTTGGGTACCAGCAATGATGTTGCTGCTCAAGTTGAAAATGGCTCTTCAAAGATTGCTTGATGGCTTTCTATTAATACATTGACTATCTCGATCTTCTGCAGTGAGATGTGGAGCTTCAACACTTCAAAGAGTGAGGTCTTGCAAATTCTCAGGCGCATGCATGTGGTTCACTGGAGAAGTCTCTTCAAAAATTTCTAAGGAAAGAACTTTTTTGATCTTGCCCACAAGGTCAATAGGGACTTCGGCCTCTATGAAGTGAACGACAGGGTCTTGAATTACCATTGGATTCCTCCGCAGTCATTCAATATCTTGGCCTGCCTTAAGAAATCCATCCCAAGTATATTGATCGACTGATCATACAAGGAGATGATTGTGATTTCTTAACTGAAGGCTCGACCTTCTAGTGCAACTGCAAGTAAAGTGTCGTACACATTTTTAAATTGGTCTGCAAGTTGTATACTTCGGCTGCAGTGAGTCATTGTATGCCCTTGACTTTGCAATTGCTCTAGGAGTTTTTTTTCTCATAGGGAGACATTTGCTCACACATCAAGTAACACTCCATGTCTCATACGTTTGTACCTTGCTTGCTACATACCCAGTTTGGTTGGAGCTCTGGATCAAGGATTATGGCTGATATAGCCCTCAGATCATCAAAATTCATGTATTGGATCCGATTCTGCTGTACTGGAGCAGTGTTCTGCATAACTGTAGTATTCGGTTTAGGCGCAATTACTTAGGTAGGCTGTGGATTTCCACTTGGGCCTCCTCTAATAACGGTTTAAGCTATTTTGTCTATGCATTATTGGAACCAGATTGTTGGATCTGAGTTGAGCCATGGTATCTACTTTGAGTCTAGCTGGTGTTACAAATTCTTTGGTAACTGACTCCGTCGGGAATGAATCCGATTATTATTCTGACCATTCGTTATCGGATTTGTTGATCTGCCTAACTTCGGCCTGCTGTGACCATTTGTGCCGGCATGATGCCCTTGCTTCACTGACATAAGAATGTTTTCCTACTTAATTGCTAACTCTCTGAGTTGCCCATGGTCCATAACCTGTTATAAAAATTGCCTGGCTATAACAATTATTTGTGCCATCATTACTGGCATGGGTCTGTACAACATTTGGTGGTTGCTTGAGTTGACTTATTTGTTCGCTCAGCACAATATCCATCTTGTATGTGGCATAGCAAGAAAAGAAAGGAATTTTTATTTTGGCGAAGGTTTTGGAGGTATACAATCTCCTTAATCCAAAAGCTTCGAGCTTCGCCTATTAGGAGCCATAAGGGAAAAAAGAGGGCCTTGCTCTTCGGTTAGACTGTTGGCGTCAATTATGAATTGAATTTGCTCCCACTATCTGTCAAAGAAGTCTTCTTTTCCAGAGAACTTCTCTTTGGCTGTAAAGACCTCAGATGTCACTTTGGCCTCAGTGAAATAATATTCGCTGTAGTCGATCTTTTTAGACTAACTAAAGATTGAGTAGTTTCATTGCCAATAGTGTTAGCTGTATCTGCTAGTCCGAGAGTCACAGAACATCCAAATTTCGGATTTATTAAGGCCGAAGTGACGAGTAATATTTCCAATTGGGTTTGGAGAATGGCCATTTATCATTGAGACACTTGGATGCCCCTAGATCGTTGAACCGTGGAAGAAAGTTTGTGAGTTATTTAGCTCACTGCATGAGCTAGAGCTTGTTCTTGCTTCTTTTGACGTACTTCTAGTTCGGCTATGCATTTGGTGAACGATGTTACACCAGATGATTCCGCTGCATAGGCCGTGTTTTTCTCGGGCTCTATGTCTGAACATGCATTTTTGAGATTTTCGATCACTTTAGCGACTTGTTGCGTAAGGTCGAGAAACAGCATTTGCACAGCATAAGGTGACTTCGCTAGGAATGCCTATTCCTGCATTCGTTAGAATTTGCAAAACCTCAATTGGATAAAGTATATCTTTACCAGTGTGAGTTTGCATGAAGTCGACCGTTCGGTCTATTTCACTGGGCTCGGTGAAATCTCTAATTGTTGCACCAAACGGGAGTCGAAACTTAACTCTGACATGTATTCACGTCACATGTTCATTTGTCAATCATTTCACTAGTTTCTTTATTAGAATTCCTAGTGGTTTGACCTTTGTTCTCTACAGGGGCCAGTTTAGCTGCTGTAGGTACGAGAACTTTGCATACTTTATTTGCACTCTTTGAGGAATACTTGGTTATTAATATTCACTGTAAACGTATGTTTATGCACGATGTGTTCCGTTTTTGCTTAGGGTCTAAACTTCTTATTTACTTGGATGCTATTTTGCGCACTTGGAATAACTGACACACTATTCGGTGTCGGTTATGAGAAATTGTGAAGATAAATTGAACAGTTTGGTGGACCAAATACCATTCATTCTTGAAATCCCAGATGTATGTACATACCACGCTGTTATGCGTCAAATATGTTTTCAACAATTATGATTCTTATAACCACACTGCTGTTGAGTGCTAGCTACAAGCTATTTATTTGATCATCAATTATGAATGCAATTAGTAGAAATGCTTAAGTACTAGTTTCAGAGTAATAGTTAGGCAGTTTAGGCGCCAATTACAATTTATGAGAATAACTTGAATATACCATGTTAGGTGCCAATTATTAACTTGTGAAAATAATTGGAAATAGTGCACCATACTTTGAATTTAGAGGACGAGTTTTGTCTCGGGTCGTAGTGTGTACTTGCTATGCTGTTGGGCGCTAATTATGAACTCTTTGTAGAGAATAATTGGAATTAGTGCTTAGTACCTTAAGAGCATGAGATTCTTTTGTCTCGAATCATAGGGTACATGCCACTCTGTTAGGCGCCAATTTTGAGGTGACTACTTGTCTTGAGTATGCTGGTTTATGCACCTTAGCTTTTAAGGCGTAAGGGTGGACGAAGAAGACCGTCTGTAAAACAATGTCCAAGCTTATTGGTGTTCGACTTTCTTAAGGCCAAACCGCTTTCATAATGCAAATCGGAGATAACACGAGGGAAAGGGGCCTCGGAGATTGATTGAAGAGGTCTTAAAGCTGAAAAGACCTGTGAGAGTATGAGATGAATGTTAGATCTGAAACAAGTAGAAAAGTGACAGTCAGTGCAGACAGGAGCAGGTGCTCTTGCTGCCAAGTCAATTAAGTTACAGCTATCTAACATGAGTTTTGGGAGACTTTATATGGCTTACTAGCCATATTTGAAACCTAAAAATCATATCAAATTACATCATTGTATTGTTTAGGAAAGGATAGGGAAATTGTAAGAGGGAAAGTACCACCCTATCTCCCACTTTGGTAAATGTGCATTTCATCTCCCTCCTTTCCTCTTCTTTAAAAGTATACATACTTATGTTCTCAGCCCTATTACCTCTCATTTATTAGTACACCAAACAGTGGGTGAAGGAGGAGTTAGTGGTGATTGGGTGGTATTGCACCATTGAGGTTGGGAGTCAGCACTAATGTGTTTAAGACTGCTAGAAACATGTAGTTAGATATTTTAGGCCTAAATTATGCCCAATTTATTAGGGCCTAATTAAAGCTTATGTGTAGTTTGGGTTACACTTGATTGGGCATCTAGACCATTTTAAAGGCGCGTATACATATGCAAGCTAAGCGGTTCGCGAGATGTCTCTGAACGGCTTGCGAACCGTTTGCCTAAAAACAAATTTCCCCGAACTATCCCCAAGCAAATCACGAGCCAACTTTCGCGACGAACGCAAATAATTGCATTTATAAAGGCAGAACAACTCCATTTCTAAAACAGAAAAC
>JAQGAE010004800.1:0-12194 GCA_034696685.1 Julus scandinavius | reverse complement strand
CAACGGAGACTGAAAGGAAGAATGCAGATTCAGTAAAAGTACAAATAGAATATTCTGAAAATTCCCGTTAATTGAAACCAAGTCGTAATTGAAATCCATGTCAAATTTGGCATGTGCTTTAGTAATTTTCCAAAACGAAAAACGTTAGCTTTTAAATTGTGATTAATATACAATTTATGTACTCTAGACTTACTTCCCGATGGAGGAGGCTCTGTTGGATTGATAGGGGAAGCGGCACAATTTAATTCGTCGGTGAAATCGCCACAATCATTAACTCCGTTACACCTCCACGAATCGTGCAAACACAAGCCGTTATTACATTTCTGTTCGCCGCACGCTAAAATCCAAATGTTCAATTCAGAATTAGTAGCAGCTGTAAACAATGAGGGTAAATAGCAAATTGCACAGATGCCTTACGAAATGGTTTATAAGTGAAATTATAGGATCGACCACCAGCTGGATTAGATGTGTACACATATCTGATTAACAACTTGTTTGTCCTCGACAAGAAGCTGGTCTGGTTAATAGCCGTCATGTTGGCAGATGGAGATTGCAGTGATCCACCTTCATGAATTGCCAATTCAGCACTGTAAACAACAAAAGATTACACGCAACATTTCTTTTTAAAACAACTGGGACGTTTGTTCATCAGATTTTGCTCAATCAATAAATAGTTCAAAACAACTTAAAATTCATTCTTTCAACTAGCATTTCTGACTCTTTACACAATGCTAGAGTTGACGAAAAAATAGTTTTAATCCTAATAATTTAAAAACCAGATAACGTTCCAACTTACGAGCTTGTTTGCAAATCAGATGACTTGTAGGCCAGCTCAACGATTTCCACTTTATCATCCTTCACCTGCGGAGGTAACGTAATGGCCCAGACACAAAGCGTCGAATTGACTTCCGGTTTTGGATAAGTTGGGGTCTGAAAGTTGCTGCCAGTTTCATTGAAACGTCCCCCACAGTCTGTAAAACAGAGTAATAGGCGATTCAATTGGGGTTGAGCAAAAATATTACTCCTAAAAAGCAGTGCAAACATCTTACCAAGTGGAAAAGCCTCAATTTGAAATCCGGTTGAGACTGGGAACGAGGACGACCACAGTAACAGCAGGGGCGCCTGGTCCGTAATCACGTCGTCAATAATGTCATCACCACTAATGTTTGCTATTATGTTTCGATTTCCACCTTTAATACTGTAAACGAGCAAGGGTTGACTCGATGACAAGTTGATGCTTTTGAATGTTAGGTGCACCAATTTTGACGAAGTGGACACGTTCCATTGGCACTGTGCATTGGCTGGATAGAAGCCAGGATAATTTGGAGTAGAGATGATGGTGCCATTGCTCGATGTCAGATTTATGGAGAATTCGCACCCTGAAAAGTATCAGAAGCATCATAAATCAACCCAAATACAATTCAACAATGCTGAATACAAGTTACCAAAGAGATAAAATTTAGCAACGATAGTACGACAACAACTTTAAAATAATAAGCAAACTACATATAAGAATAAAACATAACAAACTTGATTGCAGCTGATACGAAGCATCTACAAGCAAGCCCTCAGTAGCATTTCCGTCATTCTGAAGAACGATCTTAGCGCCCTCGGCGTTGACATGAACGACAACGTTGGTGGTCGAATTAGTCAACGTGTACAAGATCGCCGAACTGTTACTGGTACCATTATAAATTCTCAAAGACCTCGCATTGTCTAACGAAGCACTATTTATTGTTATAGCGATGACTTCTACCAAATAAAACAACAGTGAAATTGACCAATTAATTTCAATCTAATCTAATTTTGTGATAAAATAAAATGGTATTCACGGGACTTGCCTGTTGAAGAGTTCATTTTCAGCGGGGCGATGATCCACGAATAGCTGCTGTTTGCTTCCACCTTGTTTAACTGAAAACTGCCTAAGATGTCGCTACTCAAAACATATGTTCCTAAAAATAAAATAAAATGAAGATGTAATTGGAAACATTTATGTCTCACAACACATATTGCCAAACAAAGATGGATACCTTTAGCAGCAGACACGAATGAAGCACTAAAAGTGTCATTTCCTTTAAAGTTGTTGGCCACAATTCGCAACTGACTAGTGGTTGTCGCAATAGGATAAAACGTCATGTTGGCGGTGAAATTGGCAATGAGTTTCTCTTTGGTGGTGCCATCATAAAACAGAATAAAGTTATCTTGGCTAAGCGAAGCGTCCGAGTCTACTGTGGCAATCACTTGCTGATTTGATGCAACCGATAACACGTACACGGACGTATTTGACAACAATGTTGTGTTAGACGTTTGCGGTTGCAGCGTAAAATTGCCAGATTCGCGAAGGTGACTGCCACTATCTAATGAATGACAAAATGTTCAAGTCATTGCAGCCTGGCATGATTACGGTCAATATTAGCAGAAGAACAAAAGAGAACATACTGTGAACGTTGACGTGGATCGACACATTTAAAGGATGCTTTTGTGCCATCGAATTATAGCCAATCCACAATCTGTTGCTGCTTGTAAGCACATTAGGTGGAGCTAATCAAAAATTCAAGTAAAGTTGAGTGTTTCCAAATGACCCAAAATAATCCCACATCAAAAGAAAGGAGGCCAATGAAGCTTACCTTCTAGTTGACTGGACGGAGAATACACCAAAATATTGGGGGAATGACTGCTTCCTCCGTCATTTAATGTAATAATCGTATTGGTATCAGCGCTAGCAACGTCTAAAGCTTTAATTCCAGCCGATAAAACAACGTCTCCCTTTACCTGAAATTTAAACTGAGATATAAAGACAAGCACAGTATTATCTAGGGCACGTTCCCACAATTAAAATCATGATAGCCATTGCTTGTCATAGCTTATATTTCTTACTTCCACAATTATGAAACACCTAACGGTATGATCCATTGCAATCTCTAGATCCTGTAAGTCAACGCTGAATTCAGTTTGATTTTCCACAGTCATAAATTTGCTGCAATCTTAAAAAGAGCAACATCCACTTAAGCGCCACATACAACAAAAAATACAAAAACGATTTATTAAATAGGTATAGCGTACTTGGATGTAACTGAGCATGAAACAGCTCAAAAGTCAAGCCAGGTTCCGCAAGGGGCATTTCCAGAGTGACGTTTACATTGGATGATGCTGTGGCAATATCATTTGGAAGCTTTGACTCTGTAAAAATAATAATACAATAGCATGATGCATGTGGTTAAAACCGAAAGCCCTTTACACGCTCTGTCATGAATTTTCTTTTTTAAATGAGCATTTCAACAATACTTTGATTTCTTTTTTTTCCCAGATTTTCTGTACTCAACAAATTATATTAAAATTAAGTGGATCTACCTACCATTGAAGAACCATTGCTGCATTCCGTCACTTATGCGCAGACTTCCAGCACCGATGCTAAACGTTCTGAATGTCAAATAAATACTCGTGTCCGGCTTTTTGGTGATGAGCCACGTGAAAGCCATATTTTCACCTGACCTATTCGTGTAGAGGGGCGATTGTATAAGTCCACTGTGTTCCTGGGTGTATATCGTAGTAGCTGTATCAGAAAAAGAATTTGTATAAGAATTGCTTTGAAAGGAAAGGAAAACAATGCTTAACAATCCTACAGGATAACCTTTAGATCTATACGATGCCATGAACCTCCGTGGGGAAATGCTGTTACTTGGACCAATCTCAATTACAACTGTACTGCCGACAGAACTCAAGACTATCATTAAATTTCCAGGCACTGCAAAGTAAGAAAGGCTCAGCATGTATAATATGCGCATCAATCACTGACCAAACTAATTAAATTTTCCATCAGATTATCTGCTGCTGTATTTACCATTGGTACCATTGTAGTGAAAAGTACTCATGCCATCAAATATCGTAAGCGTGTCTTCTTCAGCCAACTCTATCAACTCCATACTGAGGTACACCAATTTAGGAAAGGTTGCAGGAAGAGCGAATGTCCAATTGCACACAGTCTTCGGGTCCATTGCAAACGGGTAATTTTGGCTAGGCAAAGCGCCTTCGCTATTTAATAGTTGGCCACCACATTGTAGTTGAGCATTGACGCCTGAAACATCAAATGAAGTTTCATATTAGCAAGTAATTCAGAAAATTTCCTAATTTAACAATTCTGAGTATTGCTTGAAACTCACCAACGGACAAAATGGATACCAAAATGTACACAGCACCTGTAACAAAAATTACTCTTTAGCTAACATATATGTATAGTTGAAATAAAACGTTCAACATTTAAAAAAAGTGTTCAAATACAACATAGATCTGGCATCAGAGAAGTCTAGATTTAATATCTAGTTGAGACTTGTTCTCATCAATCTTACCAAAAAGTTTCATGTAGGCTTGACATGTTTGATAATAATGGTTCCAACAGCCATCTCCACAACTAACTAAATATTCGCTTTATAAATACTACACTACACATGGTTCAAATTCACCCCACTTCTTGGTTTTTAACTAGCTTTAACGAGTAACAATCTACTCGGGACTGCGGTTTAAACTCTCGTCCGAAAGAGCTGCCACGAAGGGAATTTCTCCCAACCTAGACCGGGAAGCGAACCCCACGTTAGGATCTAGAGGTAAGAACGTAACCTACAGTCATTAATATACAACTTTTACTAACTTAAAGGAGACAAGATCAACATCTCAACAATCATCCTGTAGCTGTGCGAAAGGATTGTCACTAAGCCATTCTTCCCTACTAGAATAATATGTTTGCAGACATTAAAATTGCATTAAAATAGTCAACATGATAAAAACAACTGAACTTAATCGTGAAGATCATTAATGGCAGCAAACGCATGATCACTTTCTGTATGGAATATTGGCAATGAACCAGTGTTTCTCCACAACAAAATTAGCATAATAATGCAACAGCTGTACAGCGGTAAATAAAATGATATTAAAATAGTTCCAAATATGACTGTACAACAAAAACAATTTACAATGATAAGTAAATTAGATGAATGCAATGTAGAAGTTGTTTTTTTTCATCTTTAAAAAAATTAGGATAACACACCCAGGTGATAACAGCAGGGGTATCGTGAATGAAAGAGAAAACGGGTTAGCCTATCAGGTAAACTGTGATATCATATACAAATAAACAAACTCGAATACAACATTTTCGTGGGAACTTCATCATGAAGTAGGAAAATTAGATTCGATATTAATTATTACAAATTCGTCATAATTAAGTTCCAAAGATACTGTTCACGCCTCCTTTTTTCACTTGTGAATATGCTATAGTTTATACTCTTGAACTCTTATCAGATAGCATTACAAATAATCCTAATTATTTATAACTACCATCACCGGCAACTACTTAATTACATTTGTATTTGTTTGCTAATTTTTGTTTTTAAACTTTTACCATATTCAAGAAATAAAAGTGTATAGTGCTCCAGGGTGATACACCGGAGTCAGTGCCACTCTGGCACACCCTGGGTCATTTGAGGTTATATTCTGTGCCATGCTAAATGTCTGACACTTTAATTTATCACTAAGATTTCACATTCTCAAATTAGGCCACCTCCTTTGTAACCTCCAGACGCGACGTTTATAAACTGCACCAAGCATTTTCAAACACATATCAAAAATGAAGAGTGCGCTATCCTTGACCTTGGTTTTACAACTTCGAGGGGCGTCGCTACCAGATCAATGGCAGTGCTAAACAGAACTCTCCTATATCGCGACATTTTCAAGTCCGTTTTTAATTACAATATCGATGTTTAATTACCAAAAGAACAATAAGTTTAAACTTCGAAAAAAAAAAAATCAAATACAAAATTTGATTCTTTACTAAAGTTCTGTAAATTTACCATCAATTAAAAATAGCATCAACGTGTATTTATAACTTATATTTTTCACCAGAAAACATATTTTCCTTTTTGACAGGGCTACATTCCTGCGTCGTATGCAACTCGAAAAAAGAACATCGGACAGCGCAGCAACACGTTGGACATATCCCAACGTTCAAACACTATTTTCAAAGTGCAATCAACATGTCAGATTCACTCCGAAACGGCGTTATTACATGACTATTTACTCACATTTGAAAAAGGTCATCTTCCAAGAAGATTAAATCAATAAACTAAAAAAATCAACAGATACGATGAGAAAGAATCACATCCGAAACCGAACCGGTGATCAGGAAAATGGGGAAAAGTCCCGAAGGCCCTCTAGCTTATATCACATGATTACCTAGCAACCAAAAAACCTGAAAGTGTTAAACCGCGCCGACAGACAACACAAAGTAAGCCAGTTAGGCCACAGTATTCCTGTAGCTGATAAAAAATGAACCGAACGAAGCCGGCTTGCCACAATCGGCTATCGGCCTACTTCAATGATCCCCAGGCAACGTCCGCATGAGCACAAGCGACCAATCACAGGACGCCGTTCGAAATTTAAATCTCCTACTGTACAATGTGGCCTCGGCGTCGTACAATCTTTCATTAGAAATAGATTCGAGCGTTTGTTTTTAAAATTATTTGCTTTTAAGCTTATTCGTATTGAGTTTATTCGGATAACTTTGGATCCAATTATTCACTGCTGAGGTACGTTCTGTAGTATTTGACCACAATAGTCATCAGTAGGCTTATTCTTGGTGCAACTCGCCACTACCATATGTCAATAAAACCGAAATGCATAAATTCATGACCTTCATGAGATTTTTTTTGTGGAAAAGTAAAGATTGAAGAGTGCCCATATTATGGGCTGAATTGTAAATGTTCTTCATCTGTAGGGCCAAATCGTTCATCATATATTTAATTATAATTCATTAACATACAAAATAACTAGAATATCCGTCTGAATAGGTCAACTCTATTCACCCTCTTCAAAAAATGAGTTTACTTCCGTTCAAGTCAGGCGATCCCTTTTATCAAGATGTCCGGATATTCTTGCTTTACAAACGGAAGTAGTGATACCTAAATGTCAAAGCTGTGGGGATTTCTTTCATGTATATTCCATAGGGTCGAATGGGGCTACATGAAATGTCAAATTAGGCCGTAGCTAAATGACTTCAGCCTAAAAACGTTTAAAAAACATTAACCGTTAAGTACTTATTGTTTTTAGTCATTATATAAGGTGGTGTATCAGACAGAAGACGAAAATGTCAGCAGTCACTCCTTTGAAATATAAGCAGAGCTTGGAACCTTCTAAGTTTAAGCCCAATGCAACAACTCCACAAGCAACAAAATTGGTAACCTAACTTACAACAGTTGTTGTTGAACATTATAACTAAACGGTTGTGAAAACCATTTAGCTATAATACCTAATTCTGAATCTATCACCGATATAATGTAAAAAAACAACGTCTATTTTCAGACACCTAGATTAAAAACGTTGTCAAAAGCTCCAAATACAGATCCATTTAAGCGGCATTCCAGCGAAACCACTCCCGATGCCAAAATAAAAAATGCGACCGCCATCCTGCCCTTGCGTCGTTTCAGCGAAGCAACACCCAAATCAAAAGCTTCAAACAGAAACTCTGGGATTAAAGAATCAACTTCGACCCCGGAGTGCTATAAACCTGTGAACATTGGGACGCCAATGAGTTTCACCAAGAAAAGATCCAATGAAACTGCCTTCGACGAGGAAGAACATTTGGAAGAAGAAGACAGCAGTATAATCGTGGCCGTCCGAGTTCGGCCCCTAAATCAACGCGAAACAAATGATCCGAGCGTCAAGAGCATTGTGGAAGTGAGCGAACGCAATGTAGCAGTGAATGAGGCGGATGGAGGTTCGGTCAAGCACCAATTCGCCTTCGACCACTGCTTCTGGTCTGCCGATCATCTCCATCTTCAGTATGCTGACCAGCAAAAGGTCTACGAAACAATTGCTCAGCCCATGCTGGACAAAGCTTTTCAGGGTTATAACACTTGCCTGTTCGCCTATGGACAAACTGGTTCTGGAAAAAGCTACAGGTCGGTAGTAACTTTGCTCGCCACCATTTATGACAATGTATTCTGACATGTTACATGGATAACATCAACATTGAACATTTCATCCTTTTAGCATCATGGGCCAACAGGATTGGGATGCAGGCATCATTACTCGCTTTGCACAAGAACTCTTTGAGAGAATTGCATGCAGCAAAGATCCAGCAGTAATTGTTTTATAAAAACTTTTTCCCCATGAATCATTTGTTTATAATTACATTCCTGATATTATTGTATCTCGCAGATAAAAATTTGTGTTGAAATAAGCTTTTTTGAGATATACAACGAAAAGATTCATGACTTATTGGCATCTGACGCTGACCAAAGCAAGAAGAAAGCTGCTGTAAGTATAAAAAGCTGTTTATACTTAGAAATTGAAAAAAAACGGTTCAGTGTTTCAGAAGGTCGGCATAACTTTTTTTTAAATTTATTTAGATGCGTGTCCGTGAGCATCCTGTATTAGGACCCTATGTTGTGGATCTGTCCACGTTCGTAGTCACCTGCTATGATGATTTGGCTGTATGTAAAATAAAAAATACTTCGCTTTCATGATGCAATTCTTAACCATGGAGTTTCTTAAACAACACAGATTTTGCTAATACAATTTTAGAGTTGGCTCTCCTTGGGAAACAAACAGCGGGCTACTGCGTCCACGGGAATGAATGAAAAAAGCAGTCGTTCCCATTCTGTTCTCACCATTGTGATTACGCAGACCGAGCTGGAGCTCATTGATGGGGAGCCACACGAACACAGCCGCAAGAGTAAAGTAAATCTTGTAGATTTGGCTGGAAGTGAGCGAATTAATATAAGTAAAACAACTGGAACAAGAACGAAGGTGAGCTTGCTGAGAGATCATTCAAGTTGCAGATCAGTTAGCAAAGGCAGGACAAGGAACTTAAGGATGTTATCCATTTTTTCCCGTTTTTAACACAGGAGGGTGTGAGCATCAATAAATCCTTGCTTACATTGGGTAAAGTCATTTCTCAATTAGCTGAAACGAGTGCTATGGGACCTGCCAAAAAGGTTTTTGTTCCATATCGTGAGTCTGTGCTCACCTGGCTTCTCAAAGAAAGCCTGGGTGGCAACTCAAAGACCACTATGTTGGCCACGATCAGCCCAGCCAACACTCATGTTGAGGAGACCTTGAGCACGCTGCGCTATGCCAAGCAAGCCAGGAATATTGTGAACGTTGCCAGAGTTAATGAGGATCCTAAAGCCAGGCTAATTCGAGGTAAAGGGACTGGTGCACCATAAATCGTTCCTAAGAAAAAACCCAGTTGATTTGTTTTTTCATCGATTTTATTCACAGTTCTGAGGGCAGAAATTGAAAAGCTATTGGGGCAGCAAAACATCGATGCCCCAATGATGTTTGAAGCGGCCCAGGGTGAAATACAGGCTCTACGAGAGCAGTTACATGACTCGGAGCAGTTATTGCAACAAGCCACAAAGACCTGGAAGGAAAAGCTCCAACAAGCTACGAAACGTAAGGCAGAGGAAGCAGAAAACCTACAGGTGATTAATATGCTATGTGTGATTGCCAAAAAAATGCCATTTGCCTTTGGAATATTCACATGAATTGTTTGTATTGCTCGCAGAAAGTAGGGATAGCGTTCCAGATCAACAACCAGCTGCCGAATTTAGTGAATCTGAACGAAGATCCTCAGCTGTCGGAAACACTGCTCTACCTTCTGCACAAAGGTGACACCAGAGTTGGAAGAATGCACCTGAACTCGTCTCAAAACATTCAACTAAAAGGCACATTCATTCTGGACTATCACTGGTAAGATGTTCCGTTTAACACATTGTGATGTTTGCTGATGAAAGGGCTTCCAAACAGCATCTTAAGAGCTTTACGTTCCAGCACAATCTCAAATGCCAACGATGCCGTCACTCTTATTCCTAACAACGAAGGACACACCTACATCAACGGACATCTGATTTGCGGGCCCACCGTTCTTGTTCATGTGAGTATTTATTTTTCTCGGTAATATTCATTAAATTCTGAAATCCCGCACATTATTATTGTATCATCATTGTAACAATGATAACAATCTTTAAAACGAGCTAACAAAAAAAATCTCTACAGGGGGACAGGATCATCCTTGGTGGCGAGCATTACTTTAGGTTCAATAATCCGCTGGAAACCCGCAAGAGCTTCCGAGAAAGCGGTGGCAGAAGCGTCAATAAAGATTTCTTGTTTGCAAAAAGTGAATTACTGAGCATACAGGAAGCCAAGATGAAAGCGGCGTTGGAGAAAGAACGAGAGCAGACCAAGCAAGAAATGTTGCAAGAGATCGAAGTAATTAAAAGTGAAGCAGAAATTGAGCTCGGCATGCAAAGAAACGAATTTGAGAACCGCATCAAGGAGTTGAATGCAGCGCTGGTAATGTGCTAGTTTTCCAAACTGAAGAATCCGAAAGAAGGCTTGCTGAGCTTAAATCAATTTTATTTTGTATATTATCCATCCTAGGAGGCCCAAAATCTGGAAATCGAAAGTGCGGAAAGCACAAGGTTTCAGCTGGAACTCCAAAACAGGGCAAGTTGGGTCACAAGGGTTGGTGGGGCAAATGTTACTATTGAATTTGTATACTCAGCTGAATTTCTCTACAGCTGCTGCAACATAACATAGAGATAGAAAAGCAACAAATCACTGCCAAAGATGAAGCAAAAGTAAGAGAAGCTGAGCAAACTGTACAAGTAATGTAAATGCTTTCAATATTACAATTTGGCTAAACTGGTGACACATTCATGCAAATCTTTTAGCTCGTCAACTTGGAGCCTATGCAAACCAATTTTCTAGATGAAATCGTCCAGTACCTAGAACTAGGCGATAGTAGCAATGTGAATGAATCTGACAAAACGAGCAATGGTGAGTTTTAGAGTCAACTCCATTGGATGTGCATCGTTGTTAACCCACTCTCAAAAAGACCTTTTATTTGCTTATTTAGAAATTGGACTTTACGAGCTTTCTGTGATGCTCAAGGAAGCGAATCACATTTCCAAGGAGCTCGGAAAGAAAGTGGTAAGATACATCATCGCAAATTATTGAACAATACCTGAAACACCATAATCCAATATCATAAATTCGATTATAACAGGTGTTTTGCCAGTGGGACAGACTGACCGAAAAAGGCCTTGAAATTATCGTCAAAGTGCAAGATACTGCTCAAAACCTGAAGTTGGAATGGCCGGTACAGAAATTTCTGGAGAAATTGATAAAATTGCGCCAAATTTTGGAGGTAAATATTACAATCTTGGAGCAGAGGTACGCATCCTTGATTGTGTTTTACATTTTAAGATCATCCTAACCCATAGCAAATGTAAATACCAGACCCTAAAATAATGAAGCATGGCTCTTTTCAGGACCAAGAAGAGTTTGATTTGTTCGACTCTGGCGATTTGTGGACGAGGGACGAGCATCTTTCGATGTCCTACTCAACCAAAGTGTGAGCATCCAATTTTGGTGTTTTTGAAAATGAGCTGGTGCATGTGCCATTAAATGTAAGCCCATTTTCGATTTTTCAGGATGGATTCATTTCGGAAGGCGCCGTCTTATCTCAATGATAGTGGCAATTCCAACACCTCTTTTACTTTTAGTGACGTGAACGACAGCACTGTGTTGCCCACAGGTAACTGCATCAGTGTGAATATGGTGCATGCTAAATGCCGAGCTAATGGGACATAACAAAAGACTTGTTTCTTTTAAGGTCGACGCAGTATTTTACCAAAGCGCCAAGAAAACCCTGATGCAAAAATTTATCAGACTTGCAGGGAACAGTGCACTTCAACGTTGCAAGCTTTCACAGGTCAGAAGCCACACATATTGTTACGGTTTTTGCATATAATCAAAACTGCGAACTACAATACAACACAATTATTTCAGAGTTGAGGCTTTCGAAACCAGGGGCAGTTGTATCGAAAGTCCTGCTTTCGCTTTCACATCTAAGAGACTATGAAAACGAGCTCAAGGAGTCGCTAAACAGTTCAGTTGTGCAGAGAGCTACCAGTACGAACTTTTGTTTTGAGATTACGTTTTCATTCCGATGATAATTGTTTATAAAAGATTGTTTTCGTTTGAAATACATTTTAAAACCTATTTTCTTTGACCATTCTAGCAATCGTTTGCAAACTAACAACAAAGATGAGCAAACATTTTAGTGCACTTATGCTTGAAACGGCCAAGATATCCACGCTATTCTCCATTCACATTCAAATGGTGTGCGACCTGAGTGA
>JAQGAE010004799.1:0-12198 GCA_034696685.1 Julus scandinavius | reverse complement strand
CCGACATTGGCTGCAATAATTTCTTGCCCAAGTCGGGTCGAGGCACCGCTGTCACATGATACAGACGGTCTTCCCTGTTAAAATCAAGAATTTGGTCTTCCCGTTTGTCAAAAACCTGAATTTTGTCCGCCGATCCCTTCCAGGTACAACCTGCCGATTGGCTAATCTGGGAGGCTGAGAGGAGATTTCTCCTTCCTGACGGAGCATAGGCCACATCGAGGATGGCAGTGAGACGCTTTTTGCCGTTCACTACGGAAGAAAACACGACTGTACCCCTACCGACAATCAGGAACGTTTCAGAACAGGAGTACATGTCGATGGAGGTTGTTTCCTGGTAATCCGTGAACCTGCCTTGATGATAATCGCTGTCATTTGTTTTTGATTTGTAGCCTAACGGCGGAGGCCTCGAATTTTGATGTGGGGGCTAAAGTGGTGTCAGTTTCGGCAGTGGAGGAACCTGAGATGATACCATTTAATCCGAAAGGGAGATGGTCAATTCTAGGGGGATGAGTTGGATTCCGCCCTGCAGATGGGGCCTACTATGACAAGGTACCAGCGTAGGCCATTGCGTAAATTGTTGTTGGGTTTTCGGGGAACGTTTGCGCGGTCGGTCCAGAATGTGTAATTGAGTACTTTGCCCCTGCATTTAATTAATACCGGGGAAGAATGTGTTGTTATTATGTGGTGCGACCCGATTATTTAATTTAATTTGATTTAATTAAAGAGGGTAACTTACCTGTGTTTACCTGGTCGTTGTCCTGTTCCGATGATGACGGCCACAATGGATCATAAAATAGGGAAAGGAAAGCCACGAATTAATGAAGATAATTAATTGTCATTAGTTATTCCTGATTAACCTTCCCCCCTTACTTACGTCAGGGTTCAGTGACCCAGGTGGCGCCACTGTTAGGGCATGGTTCTCTTGTTGTTGGCCATCTTGTTTTGTGTTGACAGCTTGCTCCTGCAATGAGCACACGTGTTTCTGTTTTCACTCATGGAAAATGGAAAGAGGACGGAATGTATTCTGAGTTTTGTCCTAAATAAACATGTGTGATAGTATTGATAATCGTCCACGCTTCTGAAAGTTATTTATTGAATGATTAATTAATTTTAATTTTAACATGGTAGCAGAGCGTGGTTTCGATTATCAGTGTGCTTCTGATTGGCGAACACTTTCAAATTTTGGTGGCCAATGCCTGATCGACGTTCAGTTAACGTTTCCCGTCTACCACGGATCTAAATTGGCAGCCGCGTGTCTCATCGTCGTTATTGGAGGCCGCCGATGAACCTGTAACCAAGAGGTCCGTTTGTCGCCTGTGTTTTTGTGCCTGCCACACCCGTTGCGGGTTCTTTCCCGTGCTGTCAGTGGAAGTCGCACATGTGTTGTAGCCTGATGCGTGAGGCCGATCGCCGTCGCTATTTGACCGGGTTGGAGGGAAAATTGTTGGCCTCCGTTCGTTCTTGGAAGCAGCATCGGCCGTCCCGCTTGCCACATGCGTTTTCAGTGGCCCTCCGCCACTATACGGGTACTGCCCGCCACATGTTTGAATGCGGACAGCTGCCATTGGAGGCTGCTAACAAACCAGCGACCAACAGAGAGTGCCGTCGCCTGCCGAGGGTTTAACCAACCGGGACGAACGGCTGTAACCGGACGCTGCTATTGGAGGGTTGATTGTCTAATGGTGGTTCCGACGGCAGTTTAGTTTGCCTTGGAAGGAACTGAACGTTTGTCACTGAAATTTTGTGATTATTGAGGTGTTGGTCGTTCGAAGTTAAGGAGAGCATTTCTTTTAGGCAAAATAAAAGAGCAATACACGCTTGGGTTTGTTTCAGTGATTTGGTTGTGTTGATTATTGCCAATTCGACATTCTTTGAACTTTGAGGCAGCCCGTCCCCTCCTGTAATTGGCCGCACACGTTTCTCTCAATGCGCCTACCACGGGAAGTCATTCCCGTCGTCCGCCCATCGCCGGAGGTTTGCCGTGTGGGATGTTCCACAAGTTTGTGACAACTCGCGTGTATAAAAAGACCAGAAGTGCAATGGCGTGATGTCTTACTTGTTCTTGGATCTTCTTGTTGTCATTGCCGAACTGTGGACATGTTCGATGAGAGCCGCGGGTTGAAAAAACTATTTCATGAACTTAAAATAAAAACTCACGGTCACAGTCCATATCTTGGTGGTGGATTAATCATTTATTTTCTTTTCCCTTTTTAGTAGCTTAAAAAACACAGGAGCCCATGGCAACGCATGGATAGCAACAACAAACAAGATGGCGCTCACCCCCAAAAAAAACCCAAAATCTCAACAGTGGCGCCACTTGGGCCCCACCTATTACACTATCGTGAGTAAAGGGGGGGAAAGGTTAATCGGTGCTTATTTTTCAACGAGTTATTTTTTTTTTGTTAATTCCTTTTTTTTCCATTTTAGGCCTCCGTCCGGACGACGTCCCCAGGACAGGACGGCCACCAGGTCACGCAGGTAAGCTGTCCCTTTTATTTTTATCCCAAAGAAAATAAAATAAACGGGTCTCGCCACCCCATGACAACACGAACACGGTGGTAAGACATCCAAGATGGGGACAGTTTGGAATATATTGTTCGGAATTAATTCATTAATCGTGATCGTTGATTTGCCTCATTGAAAGTGGTGTTAAACAATAACGTGATTTCGAATGATTATCTAATTGTCTCGGAAAATTTGAATTAGTTGTAATTTTCATTGTGATTTCGTAGTATCCGGTAGTAATGATGTATCATGCGCATTAACGGTGTCTTAGCCCTAAATAAAGTGCCTTTGAATGTCTAATCTTTGCGATCATGCCGACAAACCCTGGGGTTTATTTGTTGTATTTAGTTACCTTCGGGGAGATACCCTGGTCCTGGATGGGATCCGAGTCCTCATGGATTTCGTGCAAAAGGCTGCTTGTAACAGCACACGAAGACGGTCATCCATAAGCGTTCCCTCATATAGGGAACGTTTGCTGAGTGGGGGTTATCGGTGCTCTGTGGAATCCCTCTTTAGTGCAAAAAGATGCTTGCGACGGCACGCCAAATAGGCCCATCGGCCGGGAACGGTAGCTCGTTCCATTTTTCCCTAGCGATTCAGGGGGCTGGGATGAGAAGACCGCAGAAGCGCCGTTACTGCTCGGGGGTGTCACACTACAGGGGGTTTTCGTTATCTTCGGGGTAGTGTGGCGAGGATGACCGAGATGAGGACTCGGGGAGGAGACCTGAGGAGATCCGAGGGGACATACGTGGACCGTAGCTGCTCAAGTGTCACGCTAAGGGGGAGATTAAATAATCTTCAAAATGGCGTGGCACGGGTGGGTTTCTACATTATATATAATTGTAGGAGACTTACCTTGTCGCCTCGGTTTCCGTCCCGGATGGATAGTTATCTTGGGTTTTTGGTAAAAAACCTATGAAGATTTAATTACTTGTTAATTGGTTTGGTTTGGCTCGGGCCAAATATCAGGTTTTTCCGCCCCCATGTGCTCAGGTGGTTAAATAGAAGGTTTTCTGATAAGGGCTCGGACGTCATGCTACGGGGGAGTTGGTTATAAATAACTAAGTAGCGTGGTGTGGGTGAGCGGTCCCTATCCTAGATTGATGGGGTTATTTACCGGTCACCTGGTAGCCAGGGCCTTTCTCGGATGATGTAATAAACGTGCCTGGAAAGTAAAGTAAAAACACAGAGGGTTAGTTTAAGTGCCCTGTTATTAAGTGCTAATTATTAGTGGAGGCCATTAGAGGTTAAGGATGATACCTTCCCTCTTCCCATATGGAAAAATAATATGCGATAAATATGTTTGAAAATAAATTACCAATATATGGAAAATATACCAAAATTGGCCTAATCTAATATATGGAGTCCTTGGACATATATTTTCAATATATTCCACTTTAACGTAATTATATGAAACATATATTATGCATATATATACATATATTGATAGTATATGCTTCACATATTATTTTTCCATATGGGTTACCTGAGATACCCCGTAACTTTAGGGGAGGTCTCGCCACGGGGGAGAATGTTGTTATTATGTGGCGCGACCCGATTATTTAATTTAATTTAATTAAAAAAGGTAACTTACCTGTGTTTACCTGGTCGTTGTCCTGTTGCGATGATGACAGCCACAATGGATCCTAAAATGGGGAAAGTAAAGCCAAGAATTAATGAAGATAATTAATTGTCATTAGTTATTCCTGATTAACCTTCCCCCCTTACTTACGTCAGGGTTCAGTGACCCAGGTGGCGCCACTGTCGGGGCGTGGTTCTCTTGATGTCGGCCATCTTGTTTTGTGGTTGACAACTTGCTCCTGCCATAAACACACGTGTTTCTGTTTTTACTCCTGGAAAATGGAAAGAGGACAGAATGTATTGTGAGTTATGTTTTAAATAAACATGTGTGATAGCATTGATAATCGTTAACGCCTCTGAAAGTTATTTATTGAATGATTAATTAGCTTTAATTATAACAGAATGCACTGGTATATGTTCCACCTCGTCGTTCCTCAGTTAAGGTTAGGGAGATTGTAAAAAGGAGTTAGGTGAAATGAGACAACAGGGAATTGTAATGCCTAGTAAGAGCCAATATTCTAGTCCGTTGGTTTTATTTAAAAAGAAGGATGGGTCCGTGAGATTTTGTATAGATTACCGGAAATTAAATGCAAATACGGTGGTGGATAGCTATCCGTTGCCTCGCATTGATGATGTGCTGGATGCCTTGAAGGGGTCAGCCTGGTTCTCAACCTTGGACATGATGTCAGGTTACTGGCAAGTACCCATGGGAGAGCGAGACCAGGAAAACTGCTTTTTCGTGTTCCAAGGGACATTTTGAGTTTACTTGTATGCCCTTTGGGCTGTGTAATGCGCCAGCAACAATGCAGAGGGGTTTGGACCAGATTTTTTTGCACCTAAAATGGGAGGCGTGTCTGATATATTTGGACGATATTATTGTTTTTGCGCCAAATTTTGAATTATTCTTGCAGAGATTGGAAAAAGTGTTGGAGGTTTTGTTGCATCTTAATATTAGATGGAAGCCATCCAAGTGTTTCTTTGGTTTTGAACGTGTGAGGTATTTGGGCCATGTGGTTAGTGCACAGGGGGTGGCTAAAAACCCGGAAAAGATAGTGGCGGTTCGGAATTTCCCTAGGCCTGGGAATCGAAGGAGAGTGAAGAGTTTTTTAGGGCTTTGTGGGTATTATAGGCAGTTCATTAGGGGCTTTGAAACTATGGCTAGGCCTCTGAGTAACCTGACCAAAGAATCAGTGTCATTTGGTTGAACTGAATTATGTGAGGAGGCCTTTGAGAATCTTAAACAGGCCTTGTGCACTGCGCCGGTGTTGGCAATGTTTGATCCATCGGCACCCTTGAGTTTGCATATTAATGCTTGGCGGATTGGGCTTGGGGCCATTTTGTATCAGGGGGATAAGCTGGATCAGCGGGTCTTGGTGTACGCAAGTAGGGCATTGCTTCTGGCGGAGATGCGTTATACAGTCACGGAATTGGAGGCATTGGCTATGGTGTGGGCTGCCGAAAAGTTTAGACATTATTTGTTCATGAATAAGGTTACAATTGTGACTGACCATCATGCATTGTGCTACCTTAGATAGTTAAAGAATCCCTCTAATCGGTTGGTAGATGGGCAGCAAAAATGGAGGAGTTCACTTATGAGGTGGTGTATAAGAAGGGTGGACTCCACGTTGATGTGGACTGTTTGAGTCGTTATCCTGTAATGGAAACAACAGGTTGGCCCGTTGGGTGTTGATGATGCTTATATTTACCTAGTGCAGGGCCAGAGGGATATGGCTAGGGAGCAAATGCAGGAGTTTTTGCTGGGTGTATTGTAAGAGAAGGCGTTAGGTCGAGTGATGGCTTCAAAGGGATACCTTATGTTGGGAAATACTTAATTTTTTTATAACCCTTCGGAACCCTCTAGGTTGTTGCTGGTTGTTCCCGAGCATTTAAGGGAGGGGGTTATGAGGGAATGCCATGACCATCCTCTGGCGGGGCATTTTGGAATATCTAAAATGCTGTCATTGTTATTGTTAGCATACTATTGGCCTCATATAGAGGCATCGGTGGCAAAGTTTGTATCGTCATGCGAAAAGTGCCAAATAAATAAAGTTCCGAGAACATTGCCATAGGGGTTGTTGGAATCAATTGCCGTTGGGGGGCCAGCGGAGAAATGGGGATTTGAGTTCGCGGGATCTTTTCCCCTAATGATGGGACGGCATGTGTATTGGCTCGTGGCAGTTGATTATGCTACTAGGTTCTGTGTGGTGCCCCTTTTATGAAGGCCAATGCGGCAGCAATTGAAGAAAAAATTTTGGGGTTATTTGGAAGATTTGGGGTTTCGAAGGAGTTGATATCGGATAGTGCGACGCCCCAATTGAGTCTTAAAGCCCAGATTTTTTTGGAGGAAAATGGTATTAGACATAGGGCATCGACGCCGTATCATCAGCAGGCTGATGGGTTGGCGGAATGGATGATTCAGACCCTGCTTACAACGGTCCGGGTGACGGCCCTCAGAGGGAAATGTAAAGGGGGATGGGCCGTGGCGTTGGCAAGGGCGATGGCGGCATACAATTTTGCAACACAGGCATTATTGCAGGCATCACCCTTTGAGTTGATGCATGGGTTCTTGCCGAGATTGCCATTGAATAATTGTGTGGGCCAGCTGCTCAGAGTTACTCAGAGGTTAAGCCATAGTTTCAAAGCCCCTAATGAACTGCCTATAATACCCACAAAGCCCTAAAAAACTCTTCACTCTCCTTCGATTCCCAGGCCTAAAGAAATTCCGAACTGCCACTATCTTTTCTGGGTACGTAGCCACCCCCTGTGCACTAACCACATGGCCAATTTACCTCACACGTTCAAAACCAAAGAAACACTTGGATGGCTTCAATCTAATATTAAGATGCAACAAAACCTCCAACACTTTTTTCCAATCTCTGCAAGAATAATTCAAAATTTGGCGCAAAAACAATAATATCGCTAAATTCAGTAGTGCGCCTACTTTATTAGCTTGGAATCAAGAGAAGAATTTGCTCAATTATTTGAGCCAGACTATAAATAAGAGTCTGATTCTCGTTAGGAGCGAAGATTCCAAAGTTCGGGCGTACACTGATGCATCCTGGGGATCCGATATCGATACGAGTCATTCAGTATCGGGGATGGTGGTGTTAATGGGACGTTCCCCGATATAATGGAATTCCAAGCGTCAGACAATCATCGCTCAATCCACCATTGAGGCTGAATTAATCGCCTCCGTGGATTTGGTGAAAAAACTTATATGGCTCACGGAGATTTGGAGGGAAATTTCTGCCATTATGCCCCACGGTGATGCTGGTTTAGTACTTTACATAGATAATCAGTATGCGATCCATGCCATTTAAAATGAGGTAGAAAATAGCACGACTAAATATTTTAATCTAAAACTCCGGTTTGTGCGAGACCATTATCAAAGGGCTTTGTTTGAATTGCAATATGTTGCCACCAAAAACAACCTGGCAGTTTTTTTTACAAAGCCCCTCTCCACAGACGGGATTGAGCGATTAACCCCTTATCTGAATTAAACATAACTTTTAATTTTTTTCTTGGTTTTGTTTTGGGTGTCGCGAAAAGGGGGAGTTTGTTGTTTGTTTTCCGCTACCTTTTGTTCAGTTTTTAATATCTTGTTTTTTTTAGTTAGAGATTTATATATATATATTGATTGACAAGTATTGAACACTTACCCATTTAAGAAAAAGGCTCGTCCATAAGACCTCTTGTGTGTAGAGACCTAAAAGGAAAAGAAATAAGAAAATGAAATAAATAAGAGTTAACATTAAAACAGATTTAATTAATTAGAAAGGGACTTTCCTCAGTTTTATGAGGAGAAGTCGGAGGTGTCATCTGGACACATTGAGTGTCGGCCATTTTGGTTCGATGACCTGTCCAGGTTACTCTGGATTTGGCCACCGACGAGGCTGGACGAGCTTCTCGTCCCCCTGGCAAAGTATAACATAATTTGTGATAATTATTTGTAACAGGAATCGTTTTCACGTTATAATTAAATGAGTCTGAAACTTACCTTGTTTCCGTCTATGGTTCGGGACACTTCCTCGGTTTCCGGTAATAGAAGAAAAATAACAAAACATCACATACACAAGTCTTGGCGCTATCCTAAGAAGGATGGTCCCAAGTGCATGCAGCAACACAAATGAAGTGATCACATTGTGTTGTGCAAATTGCATCAAAATGATTCAGTAATATCAAACCACTGAAAACTTAAACGGAGGACTAGCGCCATGACTAACGTCGTGTCTCCACCAAGACGTACAATGTATGTACATAAGTGATTTTACAAACATATGCAAAACAGTTTGTCTTTATGCAAATTAAAAACATTTAAAATGTCTTAAATTGCTAAACAATTTGGATATTTACAAAATCTTACATGGCGCAGTCGAAAAACAGTCTTTCCCATCCATTTCATCTACTTCTCACATCGGGATAAGACTTCGTCAACAAACTCCATCCAAAAGCCCAAAATTCTACTGAATTGTGGTCAGGCCAGTCCAACAGTCTTAACAGTTAGGCCTAAACGCCACCCCTACAGTCTCCACAGTTAGGCCTACACGCCACCCTTATTACCACCCACTTTGTTGAGTCTGCATGCCCAGAGCGGACCCATAGGGTGTGTCTACAGTTACATTTACGATTCCATCCATTACATCTTTCGCCTATTCAAATTTTCCATGCGTTTTTGTGCACCGTGTGCAAACATTTGTTGACTACCACTGTGTGTCCGCCAACCACTTTAGAAACAACACAGGAAACGTCAACAGACCTCGCCAATGCCGACATCCACGCCATATGTGTGTGTCATGATGCATTGCCACGCTCTGCCAACCACCAAGAAATCACTCCGTTCATTATTTCTGGCAAAAGCTTGCGTAACAACGGCTACAAACACATCTATGATGGCTGTCATTTGTTCACTGCAGCCTGGGACCTCACAACGCTTCCGAAAGCTACTTTGGTTGCTGAGATCAACTTCCGTATGCTTCCAACGATGGGTAAGAAGAAAGAACTGGCAAACTTAATCGCTGCTGATAACAACTTCAGTCATCGCACGGGCACTCTGCAGTGCTTTGTTGCTAATCGCCCTTCAATTGTAACACCTCCAGCGGCGACGATACAACAACACCCATCTATCGACCTTGACATACTCGTACAAGCTATACAAAATATCCAGCAAACGCAGATACAGGTTGTCATCGCACGACGCCCTCAACACTAGTCCACAGTTCTCAGAAAAACTTACGGACAGCATTCGCCTTTGACCAAATATATCGAAACCACTGCAAAAGGAGCCATGTTGTCCCCTGCACTAATGTTACTCAATGCCTCCACACGTCTACTTGGCGAAGCGCTACACTGGCACAAAGTTGATGGACAACTCTACAACACCTGGAGCGCTTGGAAGGATGCTATCGAAGACAGATTTTCACTGCAGATGAATCCGGCGCAGTTCATCGCATTCAATGCGACACGCAAGCTCCTCACTTCCGAAACCTTGGCCGTATACATCACGGAGAAAAATGCCGTGCTCCAGAAGTCGCCGTTCCCACTTCGCAAGACTGATCGTGTCATAATGATCGTACAGGACATTACTGACCGCATGTGCGCCATATCACTTGCTTCGCCTTTGTGCACTACAGTAAAACAATTGATCGAACGAGCACATGCCATCGACCAAGTTTGCACGCTTCATCCCAAAGACTTGGAAAATGATAGTGCCCGCAAGGACACTTCGGCACCGAAGCCTAATGCCGACATCCGGACTTACAAGCCCTATCGAGACAACAATACCAACATGACATGTTTCCGCTGCCACAAGAGCGGTCACGTCTCGTATGTTTGCCTGGAACCTGCGCCCCAAGGAAACAGGCTTCTTTAGACCAATCTTTCCTCTTCTGTGGAACCATTCAAGCCTGCGACCACCTTTGCTGCCACGTCTATGCCGCCTAGGCCGAAGTCCATACCTGCAGCTTCCGTCAATTGTGTAGCTTTCCAACACTCTACTTTATCACTTGTCCTGGTGAATATTGCTGGCAAAACAGTCGATAATGCCGCACCCGACTCCGGTTCTCATATTACCCTGATCCAAAGTTCTCTTGTTCCAACCAGTGTAATATTCATCCTTGGCAAAGTGCCAGCTTCCTTGTGGCAGGGGCATGGTTACCCCATCTGTATAATTCACCGCACGATTACAAATTGGTAAAATTAATCACATTATGCCACACATTACCATTGCCGATCAGTTGCTAGTCACTATGCTGCTTGGAAAGGATTGGCAACATGAGGTACAAGCATGCATTCTTCACGAACTCAACGGCGCCGTTCGCATCATGATGCCAACCATCACCAAGGAATTTTCTTGCGTTTCGTTTGGCCCAAGTACCATTGGATGCGTTGTTTAATAACGTTTCTCTTCCACACCTCTGCAGACCAGTTCAACGGCGCCCATCTGCAACCACAATCCGATTGCACTACCCTCGATCAACATCATCGTCGCCATTCCGCTTACCTTCGCCAACATCAAAAACTCCAATGTTCTTACTCCCGCTCAGTCGAACGCAATTGCAGACCTCACGGATGAATTTTCCGACATATTCGCTGACCAAGATGACGAGATTGGTCTCTTTCCAAATTTTGAGATGGACTTCAAGCTTACACACGCCAACCCGATAAAGTGCAAGCCTTACAAGGTAACGGTGTCTGATCGCGAATTTATTCCCTGCCAGATCGCTGAATGGCAGGACAAGGGTATCTGTCGTCGTTCCATCTCACCTTACGCAGCTCCATGCTTCGTAGTCAACCAACCTTTCCACGACAGCACTCCCCGTCGTCTTGTGTTGGACTATTCTCGTACTATTAACCACATCACCATCAAAGACCTCTTTCCCATCGATAACATGGATGACATGATTTCCAGACTTGCTGTGAAGCGCTATAAGTCACTCGTCGATTTTCGCTGTACTTTCTTCAACATTCGCATACGCGAAGAGGACGTACACAAAACCGCCGCAATCACCCTTGACGAGCATGGTGAGTTCACACGTGTGACCTTCGGTTTAACTAATGCACCTGCAACCCTCGCTAGAGCCCTCAACATCGCCTACGCACACCTTTTATCTTATGGAATTGCTAAATATTCCGACGAACTTGGTGCAGGGCACAACAACTTTGATGATCACTTTTTCTTTCTCCAGCTGTTCTTTGTGGCTACATGCACGCACGGTCTCAAGCTGGTAAAACGCAAATGTTAATTTGCCGTACAGGAGCTTAGACTTCTTGGACATATTATCTCTGACTCAGGAGAGACCCCGGATCAAAATCGCATTGCTGCCGTCAGCAAATAAACTACACTTCACACTATTCACAAAGTTCGCAGCTTTCTAAGGTTTGCAAATGTTGAATTATCCTCAGTATTAGAGCCGTGGAAAAGCATATAAAAAACCGCACAGACCTTTTTAATCCCTTTGTTTGATCCGTTTATTTTCAGGAGCCAAAAACACGTGTGTGGACATTGCAGGAGCATCATAACAACAACAAAACAAGATGGCCATCGCCCAAAAAAAACCAAGCTCCAACCGTGGTGCCACCTGGGCCACTCAAACTTAACAATGGTAAGTGGGGGGAAGGTTAGTTAATATTATAATTTAGTAAATTAACTAATTAATGGTTTTGTTTTCCATTTCAGGTTTTTTTTCCCTGTGAACATCATCACCAGAACAGGAAAGCAACCAGGTAAAACAGGTAAGTCACCCTCCTAATATTTAATTAAATAATTAGGTCATGCCACCCCAGAACAACAATCTCCCCCATGGCGAGACCTCCCTTAAAGTTACGGGGTCCGGTCACAGAGGTACGGAGTCAGCGCAGCTATCCTGCTGGCCGAAAAAGCCTTCGTGAGCAATTCCGCAAAAATGAACTTAGTACCCACGAAGCAAATTTTAAATACCCCTTTCCGAAAATGGTCCCTGATAAACCGAAGTTTCATAACGAAGTATTTGGTCGTGTTATTCTCTACCTCATTCCTTATCATGTGAATCGCTAACTCAAGGCCCCTTCACACTTCCACGTTTTCGCTACGTTACGCCCGTTACGTTACGTTTTGACGTCACTAGCAGACAGCTT
>JAQGAE010004798.1:0-12200 GCA_034696685.1 Julus scandinavius | reverse complement strand
GTAACGGGTGCATGAGGGGGCGCTACAAGCATTGTTTCAACCTGCCCCTTGATCCAACCTGCCCCGGTCTCCCCTACCTCCCACTTTCCCTAACATAAACCGCATTAATAGACCTGGACTAGACGAGCTGAGCCTCATAGTATCCTCATTCCACTTCATTTGTATATGTAGATTTTTTTACAACGATTATTCAGTTAATTTTTTAACAAAATTAAAGAACTTCGTGTTATATATGTTAATATGTTGGTTGCATTTTCCAGCTTCTAGATTTAGAATTGAAGCCCTGCCAAATTACGGCTTATTCGGTAATCTAGAACAGTTTATTTTTCGATTGGGTTTGCCAGTGCTTTCCTATAATCAATTCATTAAGTTAGTCATCATCGTTTTAAAGAAATAGCGGTCTGAATAACACCGACTATGAAACCATATATTTTGGTAGTGCATTTGGGCTGAACGATTCTGGAACTGCTGACATTAATCAAAGGGGTTCCTCAGTTTTACCAAGTCAATTACGTTTATTGTCGAATTAAATGTTGAGACATAAGTAATATCGGGATTGAATCGCTTAGTCTGTTCTACCATTAAGAAAATAGGTTGAAATTTTAATCCGAAAGTCATTTTTCTCCGAGCTAAGCCCCTGTGAATAATATCCAGGTTTTGGCATTCGCTATGCCATCTTCTGAATTCCGGATTTTCATATGCGTTACTCACAAAGCGCATCTTTATGGCAATCTAAAATCTCAGTCATAAAAGTTCTACTACAGAAATACGAGCCCCCTGTGGACCCATTGTTAGCTAATCGGCGTTTTTAATGCAACCCAAACAACGATAAATTTCGTTTTTTACAGATCTTTTTTATAGTTTGCTTATTCGGAATTCTATAGCCGTTTTTATTTGCCTCTGTAAAATTCTTTCATTCGGATTGCCCCTATCTGTCCCAAGAAAATAACGAGTTCGTAGAGATACGCTTGTTGGATGTTTTGATGGACCCTGTTTCGTGGTCGTAAAACTATATAGGGCAACTCTTAAAAGATTAGCAATAATAAAAATTGAAATTTGCCTCTGCTCTAAAACAGACATTATGATGCATTACAATTCCCAGACTGTATACAGATGGGCGTTTAAATGCATTTTTGGACCATGCATATGTAATTTGTATAACGAGACACATCTGTGGAATTGGCAAATGATGTTTTGACTCCTATTTCACCGTTTATGAGCACTCTATTTCGAAATGAACTCTCACGGTGGGGTTATGGAACAATTTAAAACCTGAGCAATTAAAGATGTAATTATAGAAATAAGCTGCTTTATGATTGGAATTGAATTTTGTTTCCATACAATTGCAAAGTTATCGGTTGTGCCTTGCGCGAGATTGCTGCATGATATTTGAAAAGCAGCGTGCTGGTGTTTGGGAAAACAATTTACACTGTGAGTCATAAACAAGTAGAACCCAATAATAAAACTTAAAACTTCGTGAAAAATGCTTCGATTTAGATGAAATTTGGCACTTACATAGAATAATAGTGTAGTAACAAAAAAACGTCTTCCGGACATGCGACAAATCTCGGATTTTTTCATTTTTCAACAAGACGGTGCGGCCGCTCACCGTGCTTGAGAAACAGTTGATCTGCGGCAACGGGAAACGCCACAGTTCATCAAACCCAACCACTGGCCACAAAACAATCTGGACTTGAATCCGTGGACTACAAAATTTGTTGATTTCTCTAGGAAAAGGTTTACAAATCGGTAATTAACAATATCGAAGATTTAAAACTACGAATTAGGAAAACTTGGATTGAACTCGACCAGTGAATAATCGATTCGTCAATTAAAGAATGGCGCGTTAGACTCCGGGCTTGTGTACAGGCTACTGAAGAACATTTTGAGCACATTTTATAATTCATTTTTGGTCCTTTACTGTTGTACTATGTAAGTGTCAAATTTCATTTAAATCGAAGCATTTTTCACAAAGTTGTGATTTTTGTATTGGGTTCTACTTTTTTATGACTTTCAGTGTACAATTAAATGTGGTCGAATCAATCATGTATTTGTGATTAATTTAAGATAATACAAGTCATTTTGATTGAAATAAATTTCTTCTGAAGAAACTAAAATATTTCACCATTTGTAAACGAATAATTTAATTCTCCAGTGTATTTTTAATCAACTTTAAATTTTTTTTTTACATGGTTAAGTAAACGAAGAAAATTAACCTATTAAAACGCGATGACCTATTTTGATATAATGCTAATTATCTTAGCTATATTTGCATTGTAAGTCTTTTCAAAATGCATACAAAAATATCTCAATTACTTCATGTGCATGCATAATTCCTGCAGAGAATCGATTATCCATTGTCTGACATGAATCGCATTTATTCATAATATTTTTGGTATAATTGCTATTTACGTAAGTTTTGTTCAAATTAAAAATGTCAATAACATGCATCCTATAAATAGCTGAATCGTTAAGAATATCTGAACATTTTTTCTTGTTATAAATATTTTTTCGCTATTTCATGTCTTTATTTACTATTTACCCTTATATGTTTTAAAGGAATAATGTAGATCTCTCAAATAAGGCTTGAGAATTTGCGTAAAGTACTGTTTACATTTCTGTTTTGATATTAAACTGCAACCATATTTACATATTTATTTAAATAAGGAAGTCGGAAAACGTATGTTGTCTTTTTATTATTTTACTTCTTACATTTATTGAAGATTTTTTAGTTCATATTCAAAAGTATGTTGAAGATTTTCTTCGAGTACAGAAAAGCAATTATTCTTTTGGAAATATTTTTCCCACAAATTATTATTTTGAGTAAGAATATTTCATAAATTTTTTTTGAATTTTGGCATAATATTTACTATGTCTGCTGATTTGCTAATATCATTGTAAACAAAACGATGCACAAGTATTACATCTATTTTGTGATATCTTGCGCAATTTTATGAGAAAGTAAAAATATTTTCTCTGGCCAAGTGGCGCTTTCAATAAACTTCTGTTCAAATCAACAGTATTTCATAAACCAGAAACCTTATCAAGTATAATGTGCATATATTACATATACATTGATTCTAATGGAGTTTCCCATAAACTTATTTCGGTCAAATACATTTTAATGTCTGTTGTATAGAGAAAACTTTTGGCACAAATTCTCTGACGTTACTGCACTGTTTGTTCCGATTGATTGAATCGTTGGTGCCAGAAGCACTCTGTCGGATTGCATGTCGTTTGCGCCAACTGAACCGATCATCCAACTACGTTTAGCTGCAAGTGTTCTTTTTTTCTGTGAAGTTATTTAAATTTCACAAATGGACGTTCTGTTGTAAACGGGACCACATACCCGGTGATCGTACAAAATTATTCTCTGTGAAAATCGATGCCTTAAGTGTTAGCTATTTGTGTTGTAGTCATTGTTTCAAAGTACTATCCAACGCTACCATTCAAAGATTTTAAATCCCCATTGCTTTTCAATGTATATATATATGTAATCTATAGCTTTCTTGTCATAAATAACATACATATTAAATTCGAAAATGGAAATGGACAACTTTAGCAGTAGGCCCTATATTGACACTAAATACAAATTTAAGATGTTCAATTGAAAGACTTGTCTGCAGTGTTATTATTATTGCGGCCATGTGGTTTTTTACTCTTTAAAACTTTACATTGTAAATTGTACACTAATTTTTAGCCTTCACATCAAGTTTGTTCAAAGATTTGTCTGTTATTGATTGCTGTGTTTTCCTGTAACTCTTGAGGGCATTTGCGTGTTAGGAATTATGATCATTGAAATACAAACAACAATTTAAGACAGTAGGTACCAATGTAAGCCAGAGATACCAAATTAGGTGTTTGGTTATTTCTTGCTTTTATTTTAGGTTTTATTTTATTGGATTAAAGTTCGTAAATCGAAGCAACTTGTGGTGTTCGTAAATCGAATTGTAAGGTGAATACCCTAATTACGCTAAGAAGAGTAACAACGTCAATGTAGTTAAGACAAACTAATTGAAGGGCTTGTTGCAACAATGTGATAAGCCACACATTTCAAATTGTTCAGGAGAGCGATTTTTAAGTTTTAAAAAAATTCCATAATTCTAAAGGACGATCCAATTAACAATTGTTTATGTTATCATAATCCTTAAACATAATAGGCACCACTTCTGACATTCAGAAGTCAATTTAATCCTAAGGAATATTTATTACAATTTTTTTTATTACAATACCAAGACTTTTGTGGCTTTTCATTATTTTACCCAAAAATAATTTGCCAAATGTTTTTTTATAGATAGAACCAAATTGTAATAAAATAAAGTACAATGCACAAATACTACAAAATTGTTTTAATTTTAATGTTTAATATATTTTTTTAAATTTGTGCACTATATTATGATCTCGACATGATAAGCCACATTTAATAATAAAATGAGCTGCACATGACTAAAACACTATATTTTCTAATGGATCTTGCGCAAAATAGAAACTGATTAGAAGCTTATCAGTATTAGTAGAGTATTGCATAGTTGCATCTTATGTTAAAAATCTTAAATAATTTTTGCCTGTAGGATTTTTGGTAAACTGAAACTGCAAGAACATGATAATCCACAAATTATTTTATTCATAACTTACTGAGCTTGAATGAGACTATATTCCTCTTATTCTTTGTGGTAATCCACATCCTGGCCTGCATCATTTTCAAATAAACTTAAACTATCATTATTCTCACCTAATACATCCCTAAAATCAAAATTTTCGCTCGTGATGCAACATGTTGTCATTATTACACGCCATCTTTGCTCGTGGCTTATTACGTTTTTAGTAAAAAAACGTGATTTTCATGTGGGCAATAAGATGATTATCTGTATTGTAATTCAATCTAGAAGAAATTTAAGAAGGTAATCAACCGCATAGCTGGAAATAGTATTGGGGAAAAGTTTAATGTAAAAATGTCGTTTTTGGAAAAGGTGTGGCTTATCACATTGTTGCAATAAACCCTTCAATTCTATCCTTACAATATACCTAGTATTTAAAAAAATGAATTTGCTACCATGCTTGACACTGAATTATTTCTTGCCTTTGATAGGCAGTGTTTTTTGAGACTCAAGCCCTGAGCCAGGACTGTGAGAATTTGTTTATTTGAATTAAAATGTTTATCCAGTAACAATAATTAAAAATATGCCTAGCAACAACATATTCTAGCGCAAATATTAATGAATCATAGCAACGACGAACGTGATTTTAACTTACGTTCTCTTTCAGAAAAGGGAAATTGCTTGTGAAAGCCAAATTGCACCATTCCATGAATGGAAAACCTTTCCTCGCCTCGCATATGCCTTCCCTTTCTCAACAACTGGTCCTTGTTTTCCCAAAAATTAATTACCTGCGTAAATTAATTAGGGTTGTCTTAATTCAGGCTTTCTAATTGCGGATCTTGGGCCTATTTTTTGGGAGAGTGCAAACAGTGATCAATATTCACTTTTAAGTTTAATTAAGCCGTCGCCAATGGGAAATGGCAGACGTGCGTTGCCAACAAACCAGGAGTTTAAGAGGCATAAAATGCTGATTTATGCCCCGTGTTTGCCTCTGAATTAGGCCATTAGGCCTCTAAACAACAATTAACTTAATACGCGTGCCTAATTCGGAGATTGAAAGTATCTTCTGTAGTTAAACTGGACATAATTTGAAAAGAGAGACGCTCGAGGTGTATTCCCCGGATGGGAACGTTTTTGGATAACCCGAACTTGCCCTTTCATGAAACTTCAGGCACTGGAGAATTTAATCCCTCATTTAGAACAGGTTTCGTGAACCGGGAATTCAAGATTCACCAGCAAGATATCTGCAAATGGTGCTGCTGCAATTGCATCGTATTAATTAAGTTGGATGTGAGAGGAGGAGGTCTTCTAGGAGCCATTTGCATTGGCATTCGACCTAGGCATTAATGGTAGTCATAAAGAAAGATGATTTGCATGCATCTGGTTTATTTCGAGGTGATAGGACGATATAAACTGTACATGGGCCTATTTCTGCTTCCTGGAAAAGTAATCAAATGTAGGGAAATTAATCTTGTAAGTTGATTATGAAATTTTTGATATTCGCAAGTTTGCAAAGTCAATCGGAGATTCAGAATGTTGGTTGAAGTCAACGGGACCACCTAGCTGAGATAGCTGTTCTAGTCCAAAGTAAACAGGTTTTTGATATTTTTAAAGTCGGCTCTCCACCAAGACGTACATGTACGTATATACAAGTATTTACACACATATGCAAAAAAGTTTGCCCTCTGGGTTTGTTTCAGCCGCCATTTTTTAAATATATGTAAATATCAAAATTGTGCACCTATTAAATGTCTTTAATAGCTGTACAATTTTGATATTTATATAAATTTACATATATTAAAAAATGTCGGCTGAAACAAACCCGGAGGGCAAACTTTTTGCATGTAGTTTGTAAAAACGTGTTTATACGTACATGTACGTTTTGGTGGAGACCCGGTATTAGATACAAGTATTGTAATATTATCCCAAACATGCGCAGTTTTAAAAAATCTGTACATTTTACAGAAAAATTAGAAGGAAATATCCAGGAAATTGGATAATATTGATCCAAGGCAGTATGTCATCACATTTCGGGGATGGGATATGGTCCTCGTTTTTACCTTAGAAAAATTACGTTTTTATCATGGAAAAATTGCGTTTTTGCCAAAAAAATTTTTGCTTTTTTACCGTAGAAAAATTGCGCTTTTACCCCAAAAAAATTGCGTTTTTACCAACGGGCCAATTCAAGGTTATATGGTAGAATGATGTTTCCTTTTCAGCTTTCATATAGAAAAATTTCTTCAAATTTACTCCAAATACTTTCTGTATCTCGCGCTTAACTTGAAGGGACCAAACATGATTTAGGTGGGGGCCTTTCAATCGGGAGATCCAGGCAATATTCATGGGTTGACTTTTTAAATTGTGGTTTTCGTAGTTTTGAACAGTTGTTTCCAGGCCAATGAGAGGATAGTTCCAACAGACCTCAGTTCATTGGAATTGAATGTGAACATGCACTATTGAAAAATAGTGTTCTGAAAAACTACACGACCATTGTCGAGGTATTCCGTTGTTTTCATGATGGTATTCCATTATTGTCAATTGGTGTTTTGTTATTTTTATAGAAGTGTTCCCTTATTGTTATGGCGACACATTTATACGTAAATGTGAAAACAACAGAATACCTCGACAATGGTCGTGTAATCTTCCAGAACACTATTTTTTCCATGCATTTATGAAATAATCCCTTTAACTTGACCGCCAGCACTTTTTCATAACTTTTATGAATTTTGTTTACTGTTTATGCATTTCTATGCTGCCATTGAATTTGGACTCTAAAATCAATAGTTCTTCAGCTTCTTCTTATCGTCTTCGTTCTGAAATCTGGATTTAAAGCATTTAACATAATTTAAGATATAGGTTGTCCTAACATCGCATGTGCAATGTTTTCTACTGTATCTGCACCAGGCAACCAATGGATGAAAATAAATCATGTTAGGTAATTATTCATTAATATCATATCCCTATATTAAATTTCTGCATACTTGATGTAATTATATCAAAGAATGCAGCCTTGTAAGTTAATAAGCTAATGTTTTTTGTCGCATCATTTGAAATGAGTGTTTCTGCCATTTGACATGACAGGCAATAGAAAATTGAGAATGGGGATGGCTATATTAGATTTTTAGTTATTTTTAATTTCGTAACGCTGATTTCACGTATTTAGAAAAAAACAAGATTAGAGCACAAATCCCGTTTGATTATAATTGTATCTGAATAGTAGATAGGAACAGAATGTAAGATTGTGGATAAAAATGTTTGAGTACTGTCATTAATTTAATATAGGAACGTTTAATTTTAGCTACTACACTGCAAAAGGGCATTTAATTAAAAGCATGGCAATATCGCAGCATGTTGCATTCTACTATTCGCTAATTAAAATTAAAGGGATTGTTGAATATTATTTATGCTATTATCGGTATTGCTTGAACTTGCTGTTTATAGGAAACTTAAGTGAACATTAGACAATAAACAATGGTCTGTACTGACAAGGATATAGGTGGCAATCTCGCTTTCAGACGACATCTTAGATTTTAATGCATATTCATTTTTTTTAAACATTTTGAAATACTATTTTCTGAAGCTGAATGCATTTTGTGTAGTTTTCGATTGGTAAACTGTCTTTCTTATAAAATAAAACAAAATTGCGAGAATTTTTTTAAAGTAAATGTATCTTAACTGCATATGTGTAATAAGAGTGAATCTAATAAATTAAACATACTGATACAATTAATTGGACAATGTTAGTTGAACTGAATTATGTTTGTTAATTAATGCCTTTCAAAGGTGTTGCAATTTAAGGTTCACGTACATACGTATATGTTGAATATGATCCATAGGCTAATTAGTTGATATTAAGTTTTGGCAAAAGTTGAAATATGTTGAAAACCTGAGGGCAGATATAATTACCTAATGCTCATTCCACATCATCTCATTGCGGGATTGTGCTTTGAAAACATCTATCCATCCATCATCATATGTACAACTTATGAATGCTTTTATGCAACTTTTTTACCTAATCTAAAAATATCTAGTTTTACGAGTAATTTAACAGTGTTGCTTATTGAGTCGAATTGTGCCGAAGGCTGGTACATTGTTTAAAATCATGCATATTTTAGTATGAAGCTAGAAACCAGTGTAAAACACGCACATGACAACATTTGAATTTGTCAGCAAAAATATCCCATGTGAAGGATTGCCTTCAATCCAGAATTCCTTCAACAAAAGGTATTTTGGTACCTTTGGTTCTCTTGGAAAGTCACTAAAGTAATTTCTGGCATGATTTAATTTTGCACGAAAACTTACCTTTTGGCAGGTTGTTTCTCCTGTCTTCTAATCTGTTTTCATGTTCAACTAATGTAAAAAAAGCAGTTGCGAAACTGTATACAAGCAGAGAAATTCCATTTTTCCTTTATTTTCATTTTTTCCCTCTTTACATTTGTCTATTCATTTTTGAGAACAAACTTAGCTGCCACACAAGGGCTGTGCTCTCCAAATATCACATGTACAAAGAATTATGCAACTCGCACAAAGTAAGCGTGGTATTTATCAAAGAGTTTCTCAACACGCTAGAAAGAACATTAGGCAGGAAACGCAAAATAGAGGCATTCGACGAAATATATATTATGTATACTGTATACGCACGATAAGTATGTACACAAGCCCGACAGTTGAAGTTTCGACTTTTATTATACACAGCTCGGTTTGGATTTATGCGGATGCGAGACCTAGGGCCTCAGATCCATCTAATCTCTAGCTACAGGCTGTGAATAATGCTGGTTTTGATAAATGGAAAATGGTGAAAAATGAGCCCAGTCCAGTATATATCATTAGGAAGGCTAAGTTCATATTTCTTTAGTTTTTTTTTACTTCTATCCCATTGTTTTACCCAGGCAGGCAAGTAGCTGAGCAATGAAATTCTCAACTAGTCTTAAAATAAATATATACAAGTTTGGTTTTGTCTACCCAGGCTGTAGCACATTCTTATTGCTCTCAATGATTCAGTGCGAGCATGCTTGGAAGGAAAAAGCGAAATGAAAGAATTAAATTAGTAAATGTAATAAGTGTTTACAATAAAATGATTTGACTTTGTTTTACAAAGAAAACAAGAACGGTACATGTGGGAAAAGACATTTCGCATCATCTTAAATCTGAAAAGAAATTGCTTTTATGACAAAACACGAAATTGCACCAATGCTCAACATGATGGCCTAAGTTTTATTTAAAGCATCATCGCCAGTGGTGTGGAATTGATATTAAAATTAACACCCGCGGTGCAGCATCTCAAATGATAGTTTTGATTTAAAGATGATAATGGTACAAGAATCTCTATAAGAACATCATTATTCCGTAAAACTCATTGCTATTTTTCGTAAGATTTTATATATTTCCAAAGGGAGATCTTTTCAATATTTTGCAATATTTTTATACTATTTTAAGACGCACAGTAGGAGCATATAACATTTCTAAGTATTCAATTTTTAAATGTAAGTAGTCAAATTTGTAAGGAAGTTCAATTAGGTAAATCATTGCATATTGAAAACAAAAATGTTATTTTACAAGAAATAATTTTCTTAAAGCAAACTCATCAAAAACATATGGCATTGTAAATACGATCGTTTTGTTTATTCCCTCTAGCTCAGTATTTTAATTTTTTTTGTTTAAACAGAGCATTTAGTACAAAACAACTATTATTCAGTTTTCTCATGATTACTGAGACAGAATTTTTATATAAAAGATGAAATAAAAAACGATTGCTATGTTATATTTGAATTTAAAACCAATATGAACTTCTGATTGCATCAAATTTATACAAGCGTTTTTTTCAAATATTTTCTTAACTGATGTTTTTGATTGACTAATGCTAATGTTCCAACTGTTACATAATACGGCTCAGTGTTTGAATAAAATTTGAATTTCTACTATAAGCTACCAATAATATATTTTCATTTCATGAAAGTAAACATTGCAATAGTAATAAACGTAGCAATAAGGAATGTTGAGATTAATGAAAGAATTGGGATTAGCGAGAATAACATGCTAGAATGATTTATTTTAACATATTTGCATTGAAAAAGAATTGAGATAAAAAAGATAAGTCTTGAAATGCAATGCATGAAGAAATACTCATTTCTGGACACTGATGATCACGTAATGCGCTTAAAACCATTCACGTTCTGAAAGTCGATTCGGCCCAAAGCAGCGATGATGATGACATTAACTTTTTCTTATAAAACTCAAAAACATTCTAAAGATGGAAACATTGTAACATTCAGTTCCTCGTGGCTAAGATTATAGATTCAGGGTTTCGGACGCCTTTGTGGCTACAGCTACACATTTATCCTAACAATGCACGGTTTTTTCTGTGACATTTTCCATATCGAAAATCGCCTGAAACCTCGATTTGCTTTTCCAGAAAAATCGATACAAAATTACGTTGGGAACAAGCTTGTGTTGAATTATTTCCCTGTTTACAAGCTTTGCCCTTCTGCAACATTCTTCATTTGCTTTGCTTTGTTTTGTTTGGAAACCTGATAGATACTCATACATAAACGCAAGTCCAAAGAAATTGAGACCACGAAAAAAACGTTTTTTGTTTCCTTAGACGAGATTTGTTTCTTTTGCACGACAAAATGCTTTGGCATATAAGTGGTGCAGGTGAATACACAAACTTAGGTTTACTTATCCGATGTCCGATTAATCCAACAGAAATGGAGTAACCAACCGGAATCCATAGTAGTGGCCACTTGAGTAATCACAGTTACTGTTTACTCCGTGTCCAGACCATGTGGCTATCAGATTTTGTTGAATCCAATTGAACTCTTTCTCCGAATTTTACCCTTTGGTAATCGACATGTCAATAACTACAATGTGCCCGAAATTTGTTTTACGGATCTTTATCCAATATAAAAAGACAAACCTGGATGTGCACAAGAATACCAGGGTTATTCCTTGTTATATACAAGGAACTCTCATCAACACTATACACCCTTCATTTGTTAACATTGTTGTCGGTGATTTTAATTACGATTTTTCTTTGCCCAAACGAATTCACGACGTTGCTCTTTTTTTAGTGACAATAATATGAGACCCACAATAACCGAACCCACCAGAATTACACCCTCCACCTCGACATTGATAGATCAGATATTCATTTCTAACGCCATAATTGTAGGAAATACATCCTTATTCACTATGGCTAAATTGGATCATCGTGTTATATATCAGCAGTTGACTATACCTAAGGCAAATAAGAATAATCGTCAAATTAGTCATCTTCCCATTACTAGACTAAATTATAAAAAATCAAATTGACCAATGATTAATCAAACCCTTGAACAAACTAACTGGACTGATGTTTATGCCATGAACCAACCCGATAAAATACTCGAAGTGATTGAATTAAAGTTAATGAAGGTAGTGAGCAACTATACTCCCATCTCAAAATATAGTTGCAAGCGTACTGTTCCTTGGTGGTCTCACTCACTAGATGTTCTCTTCAGAGAAAAAAACAGACTCTACCATGAGTTCAGAACCGAAGCACATTCAGTTATCTCATATAAAATAGCCAACTGGAGATACAAAACTGCGATAAGGACAGCCAAA
>JAQGAE010004797.1:0-12200 GCA_034696685.1 Julus scandinavius | reverse complement strand
ACATATCAGAAATTGAGCATATACGGACATATCTGAAATTGAGCACATACGGAGATATCTGAAATTGAGCATATGCAGACATATAGAAATTGAGCACATACGGACATCTGAAATTGAGCACTTACGGACATATCTGAAATTGAGCACATACGGACATATCAGAAATTGAGCATATACGGACATATCAGAAATTGAGCATATACGGACAGATCAGAAATTGAGCACATACGGACAGATCAGAATTTGAGCACATACGGACAGATCAGAAATTGAGCACATAAGGACATATCAGAAATTGAGCATATACCGGACATATCTGAAATTGAGCACATACCGGACATATCTGAAATTGAGCACAGACGGACATATCTGAAATTGAGCACATACGGACATATCAGAAATTGAGCATATACGGACATATCTGAATTTGAGCACATAAGGACATATCAGAAATTGAGCATATACCGGACATATCTGAAATTGAGCACATACCGGACATATCTGAAATTGAGCACAGACGGACATATCTGAAATTGAGCACATACGGACATATCAGAAATTGAGCATATACGGACATATCTGAATTTGAGCACATACGAACATGTCTGAAATTGAGCACATACGGACATATCAAAATTGAGTACCTACTGAATGCTTATATGTACATCTCCATGATCTCACATTCTTCAACTTTCTCAAGATCATTTTTATCTTTATACATTTTTAAAACCATTAAAATATTCCTCTATTCGAATCTAACCTCTTTAATCTTTGTATGTACATATATTAGCATATTTAGCTGTATAAGTAAATTAGAATCAGCTTTGTTTATTTATGCAAATGATCTTATTTGTACAAAACGCCTTGGTTGACATTGACAGTTGAATGCACTCATAATTCAACTTGTGCAATTTTTTTCATTTGGTATTCCAATGCATTGTTTGTCCCATTTTATCAACATGTACTTGATGTTTTCTCAAGGAAGAACATATTAATAGAGCTTTTCATGTAGTTAACCAATCCACTTCTAAAGAAATAAACACCCTTGGCCTCTTTATATCCCATAAGAACAATTAAGAAAAGAAGTTTATCAAAACATGGAAATGGCACAGACAACGAAAGTTTGATAAGGTCTAAATTAATGCAAATTAGTAATACAAATTTCAAACATGTTAATTTTTATCATAGAAATTTCAAACATGTTACTTTATATTATACAAATTCCATTCATTATTAATGTTAAGCTGTCGCATACACACTGTATTAATTAATTGCTAACATTCCTTAATGATATAAATAATTTGTTAATGCATCCTATTTCACACTATCACTATAACTTAGTGCAATATTAAAGTTAATTTCACCATTAAATAATTTAGTTTCATTAATGAAATGTTTTATAACGATGCTAAATAAAGCGATGCTTTTAAACCCTTTCATCTTTGCTAAAAACCAGTATCGTAATTAAACGATTTCTCAAAACTATCAAAATTGCAATTAAAATGAATTTGAGGAAAGTCAAGTTTACAATGTGAAAATCAACCAGTTTCACTCGTACCCTTTTTCCGAAAGTAATTAATAAAATATGACAAACGACTAACAATGTCACGATTCAGCAAATAGCAACCAGTTTTTATCCTATTCAAAACAATACCATTTTATTAGCTGCAACGTTAAAATCCGCTTAGTGTGGCCATGCAATTTTGAGAAACCTCATGCAAATCTTCCTTATATCTGCATGCTAGTTATTATCGGAAATAACGCAAACTGCATACTACAGTTCAGGATGGACAAAGGATGGACTCCTTTCAAACGGAGAGTCCAAAATTGGACCAATAAGCACTGTTGTGCCACCCTGCCGTTAAGCAAGGGCCCTTTTGTGCTCCTCAGTTCCAGTGGCGAGGTGTTTGCCTGTTGTGCGCATGTGCACATAGGAAGCTGCACAGCAGGCTACGAGGGGAAAAGAGCACTGTCCCTCCGACAGTGTGCATCAATGAAGGATAAATTGATAATAGTTAGTGGTGTAGCTGGCATGGGGAAATCCTGTTTACTTTCGCATCTAGCATTACACACACAAGAACAGGACCCTACCTTGTGGATAATAAGGATAAATCTACTTGATTTTGAAATGGAAATGTTCAACAAAGACGAACCAAAGATAGTTACAGAGGAAAATTCTCTTAATTTGCTGATGAAATACACAAAACTATCCGAATTTCCAAAAATGCTCTTTGAAAATGCTATAAATTCTCCGGAAAAGGTAGTTTTGCTGTTTGATGGGTTTGATGAAATTCAGAGTGATTTTAGGGAATATGTTATTAAGCTTTTGCATTACTTTAAAGAAAAACCAATTAAAAAGCTATATATTTCCACTCGGACACAAGAAAGTCACAAGTTGGAAGATGAACTAGGTACATTTGCGTATCAATTCCAGGCAGTCAGCAGTGATAACCAAACAGAAATTTTGAAAAAGGTGTGGACTAAAAACATAAAAGACATTGATAGGAAAGATGAATGCTTAACTAAATTTGCGATTCATCTTTCAGATTTGTATTATGGTTCTATCAAAGATTCAGGCAAACATGCATTGGGAATTCCTTTGTATGCCAAAATACTTGCTGATGCTTATGAAAAGGAGTGTGAAGAATTTTGTAATTTGGGCAAACATATGGAAAAACCCCTTGTTAAAATCAACTTATTTTCCTTATACAAACAATTTGTAGAGAGAAAAACTGATCGTCTTCGTAATGAGAAGCTTAAATCTGAAACAGCAACAGGTTATAATAAAAAAAGAATTGAACAAGATATACAATTAAGTCTTCAAAATCATCAGAAATTAGCAGTTCAAGTACTTTTCAAAAAGAATAACAAAGCAATTCCAGATCTAGTAAAATTAATTCAACGTCCTGATAATTTACTTTTGGCATATGGATTAATAACTGACTTGGTTGATGGCAAACTATCTTTTATTCACTCAACATTTGTGGACTATTTTGCAGCTCAGTGGTTTGCAAATAATTTAAAAAAAGAAGAAGTTCAAAGTATTTTCAAAAATCTTATTTTCAGTGATGAAAGCAGAAACAATGCAGAGACTGACAATTTGAATGTTTTTTGTTTCTTTGTTGATTATTTTTTAGTTGAAATTGCTAAGCAAAGCTCTCAATCAAATGATAAAAGATACTTTATATATATTTCGATTTTAACAAATGATAAAGCAACATTAACACAATTGTTAAAAGAAATTTCCAGTGATACCATTAATGCTACCGATTATTTTGGGAAAACTCCATTGCATATTGCAGTCTCTCATGGTAACCTTGAAATAACACATATTCTCCTGAATCACAAAGCTGATATTAACACCTTAGATGAAATTTACAAATGGTCTGCATTGCAATATGCTGATGCATTTCAATTTTGGGAAATATCAAAATGCTTGTTAGATAATGGAGCTGATGGAGAACAAATGAACAATGCAATCAAGATAATTAAGAATGGAGACAACTCACTGTTAAACCGAGCAGTTCAATTAAATTCATTACAGTTTGTAAAAATATTAGTGGAACATGGTGCTGATATAAACTTATATGATGAGTATGGAAATTCCGCTTTGCATAACGCTACTAAGAATGGACAACTGGAATTATTGAATTACTTCGTTAAACTTGAAAATTCAGATTTCAGTAAATTAAAATATAGCGAATATGCTCCAATTCATATTGCAGCAGAATGCAATAATATTGAAGTAATTAGATGCATTGGCCACATATCAAATATTGAACAGTCTAATTGTGCTGGACTTACTGCTTTGCATCTCGCTACTATAAGTAGAAGCAATTAAATTGGAAAACAATTTTAATGAGATGCAAATAAACAATGCAAGTGTGATTAAATATCTTATTGAAGATCAAAATGCAAGTTGCATTGCTGCTGACCACAGTGAAAGAACCCCATTACATTGCGCTGCTCTCACAGGACAGTTGGATGTTGTGAAGTATACTTTGTGGAAACAAAACATGTTGATTTGAAAGTATTTGATATTGAGAATTTAAGCCTTGTTCGCGGTGCTGCTGAAAGTGGAAATTTAAGTTTAGTTAAATATCTTGTAGAGGAACAAAATGCCACATTCAATATCGCTAAATCAGGTGATTTACAATTAATGGAAATTCTTATAAAGTACTACAACATTAATTTCGATACTGTCAATGACAATGGACATTTGCCATTGCACTTAGCTGCTAAATATAACAAAAAAAAGATGATTCAATATTTAATTGACAGTTTTAAAAATTCAAATGAAAAACAGACACATTGTTTATCATTAAGTCAATACATTAATGCATTTTCTTTATTTAGTTGGACACCATTAATGCATGCATGTTATAAAGGAAACATGGATGCAGTTTCAGTGCTGATAAACAATGGAGCTAATTGCAATTGCAAGAATTATTTTAGCCACACAGCACTTCACTTGGCAGTTTTTTGTGGACATGAGAAAATAGTAGAATTTTTAATTACAAAAGGGGGATATTTTAACATGGATTTGAAAGATGCCATTGTTGAAAGTAGTGTTAAATGATAATGCAGCAGCACCTGAAATTATAAGTAGAATTTATGACTTCTACCTAAGTAATAATCGCAATGAATTAAATGAGAATATCATTAGCGATCAAAATGAATCTTTTTCAGCAGTGAAAAATAATAACCTTCATGAAGTAAAATGTTTGATCGAAACAGGAAGTTTTGATTTTCATGCCACAGATTATTATGGAAGAACTGCATTAGAAAAGGCTTGTGAATATGGTAATTTGAGTATTGTCCAGCTTATCATAAACACAAAATACTCTGATTTTAAAAGTAATCAAACAGAAATAATGTCTCATTTATGTTTATCATCGCGCTATGGACACTTTGACATTGTGAAATTTCTTTACGGCTTTGTTAGAGTCGGAATTACAGAACAAATGTTTGATATTTTGTTATCAATTTCTGTTTTTAGTGATTGTGAAGAACTAATCTCATTCCTGTTTGATGAATCAAACAATGTTTTCAGTAATTGTGTGTCGCATAAATATGTATACACTTCTATAGGAGATTCCTTTTTACTTGCATGTGTGTATATTGGTAAGCAAGTCTCTGCTCAAGCATTTCTGAATTATGGAGCTGATATAAATGCTCAGAATAATTTTGGGAGGACAGCTCTCCATATTGCGGTAAAGTGTGAGCAAACCAAAATTTTAAAATTCCTTTTGGAAAACCATGCTGACACAAATATTGCAGACAAAAATGGACACACACCGAAAGATTTAGCTGTTGAAAAAATGAATCAATCTCGAGAGTATGACAATTGTGCGAAATATATGGTTGAATTGCTGGATTCATATTCTACAAAACCTCTTTGGATTCAAGGTTTTAAAAAAATGTTCAGCTTTTTTAAATGAAGTAGTTTTGTTGAAAAGTGAACTTAAAATTCCTAAATTGGACTAATTTACACTTATTTCATGCATTTTTTTTCTCTTTAATTTGTTCAGAAATATTACTAAGAGATGTTACTTTGAAGTTTTTGTAAAATTTCTGTAATTTGTATTTGTTATTTTAAATATTATAAAAAAAATGTTTGTTATTTTGCGTGAAATATGAAAGTGACTTGTATATATAACATTGGTGTGATATTTAAAGTGTGAAGTTAACAAATATAAACTTTACACACCATTTGTCTCTTTTGAACATCTGATGTTATCTGTATTTATAACAAATTATGTATTAATAAAAAGTTGCACATTGAGCAATCTTGGGGACGTCCTTTTTGAACGGCCCCTGAGGGCAAAAAGTGCCATCAGGGTGCCAACTAGTCGTTCAGAGGGCGCTATAATTCCCTGTTTATTCGTCGAAGAGGGCGCCAGTTTGCTATCAAGGGGAGGGCTCCCTGTGAACCATTTTGAAATTGCAATTTAAATTTTCTGGACACACTATTTTTCAAAAAAAATGAATGACGTCTATAAGGGGGTGGGGGTCTGGGCTAAAATAGACACCGCGTGGACAAGGGATGGGGGAAGAGTCAGTTTTCGAAGGAATTTCGGTTACGTTCATTTTTATAAGAGGGCGCCAGATTGATAAAAAGAGGAGGGCGCCCTGTGGACCCTTTTAAAATTGCATTTTTAATTTTCTGGACACCCTACTTTTAAAAAAATAATGACGTCTATGAAGGGGGTGGGGGTCTGGGCTAAACTGGACATCGCGTGGACAAGAGGTGGGGGGGAGGTCAGTTTTCGAAGGAATTTCGGTTACGTTCATTATTCTAAGAGGGCGCCAGATTGATAAAAAAAGAAGGCGCCCTGTGGACCATTTTAAAGCTGTATTTTTAATTTTCTGGACACCCTACTTTTTAAAAAAATAAATGACGTATATGAGGGGGAGGTGGTCTGGGCTAAAATGGACAACGGGTGGACAGGGGGGTGGGGTCAGTTTTCGAAGGAATCAGTTTTCTAAGAGGGCGCCAGATTGATAAAAAGAGGAGGGCGCCCTGTGGACCTTTTAAAATTGCAGAATCCGGCTTGAGAATGCTAAAACGAGTGGTTCTTATAAGCGAGGTTTCCTGGGCCATGACGTCATACATGTGTTCCAGGTGAGAAGGTAAACCGGCCGGACCGCCCCCCAACCGGAGGTAGAGGTAGACCCCTCTGGTACAGGTGAGAGGCATGCGTCTGGGCATGCGCCAAACCACCTGTACCTGTTTCAACCCAGACGTTGGCAACAAACGAGGTCGTGGATTCCAACAGGACGGACGTTCGTTTTCAGTCATCCTATAAACCACTGTTTTACCCCTTAGCTTGACCACCTGACTGAATATGGCCGGACTATTCTAATGGCCGCAACAACGCAATAGGAATAACACGAAGTATCGCAAAAATCTAGACCTTCATTCATTGGATATCGAAATAACATCGACGACGACCGTTACCTTTTTTTAAGACGTGGGTTTTTCACAAAATACTGTTGACCAAAAAAACCCTCCTTTTATTTTTGAGGATTTGAACCCCTTCATCACCATGAGCAACGAGGCTGGAATTATGCATCGCTTTTATACAAAATCATGGATCGTTTTATTTCTTGTGGAAATATGTTTACATCTGGGAGAAACAGGTAAATTGAACACTTTTATATTAAATTTATGCTTGCGTTTTGTGTATAAAAGTCAATAAATGCACCGGTCAAACTTTTTAATGATAGTCACGTTTTGAGGAAGGGATTTCGGTGATTTTAAGCATTAGGAAATTGATGTTGTTTGTAAAAAGTTGCAGATTTTGTAAAATGTTTTAAAATTGAAATTTTATATAAAGTTATAATGTAAATTTTGAAAACAGTTTTAAAATGTAGATTTTGTAATAAGATTTAAAATGTAAATTTTATAAAAAGTTGCAGATTTTGTACAAAGCATTAAAGTGTAAAATTTGTAACAAGATTTCAAATGTAAATTTTTTAACAAGATGGAAAATATAAATTTTGTATAAAGTTGCAGATTTTGTAAAATGTTTTAAAATTGAAATTTTATATAAAGTTATAATGTAAATTTTATATAAAGTTATAATGTAAATTTTGAAAACATTTTTAAAATGTAAATTTTGTAATAAGATTTAAAATGTAAATTTTATGAAAAGTTGCAGATTTTGTACAATGTATTAAAATGTAAAATTTGTAACAAGATTTAAAATGGAAATTTTTAACAAGATAAAAAATAGAAATTTTGTAAAAAGCTGCAGATTTTGTAAAAAAGTTTTAAAGTGTAAAATTTGTAACAAAATTTAAAATATAAATTTTGTAAAAAGCTGCAGATTTTGTAAAAAAGTTTTAAAATGTAAATTTTTAGTATGAAAATGTAAACTTTGTAAAAAGTTGTTTTAAAATGTAGATTTCGTAAAAAGTTTTAAAATGTCAATTTCGTAACAAGATTTAAAATAAAAATTGTGTAAAAAGTTTTAAAATGTAAATTTTGAGTATGAAAATTTAAATTTTGTAAAATGTTTTAAAATGTGAATTTTGTTAAAAACTTTTAAAATATCAATTTTGTAACAAGATTTAAAATGTAAATTTTGTAAAAAAAAAAAAGTTGTTTTAAAATGTCTATTTCTTAAGAAATCTCCGATTTTGAAATACCTTAGTAGTTATAATTAACATTACTCCATACAATTTACAACTTTCCAACCAAAAAAGCAGTTTTCCTATTTTAAAACAGGAAATTTCACGTAGAACTATAAATGTAATATTATAATGAATTATAGTGAAATTCTTGTATAATGGTATATGTTGGGGTCTAAATGATGGTGGATTAAGATCTTAGTTATTAATCTGGCTTAAGAGCGAGCCCAACATTGCGTTTAAATGCTATTATTTCACGCAATGTTGAGATTTACAGATGAGGATAATGTCCTTGGACACTCAAATGGAAACCATGTGAAAAATGCTCTTTTTTTATCCAGAAAAAAAGTAATTGGTTTATGAAAATTGCAGGTTGAATTCCGTGCACTATTTTAAGTAATATGGACTAATAAAAATTATACTGGGTGAGACAACAGTGTAATTTTAAAGAGGGTCATAAAACCCTCGATTATTACGAATATTTATTCATTTATAAATAATACGATAATATGAAAATTAATATACAAGTAGTCATATACATATTTATATATATATATACATTTGTGTGTATATATATATATACAAGGTGGCCACAAAAATAGGGGAAACTTATCATAAATTCGTAACTTTTTTGTTTTTTAATCAAAGTAAATCCAGTTTTGCACAAATAGAAGGACACCAAGTACAAATTGAAATAACTGTTTTGGATTTTCTTTGATTAAAAAACAAAAAAGTTACGAATTTATGGACACAAATGCCATATATGTGGATATATATTTCGAAGGCATTGGGTTCATGACTCTTTAAATGTCACAAATTAAATCAACAGGTAAAAAAAATATCAAATATAATTACAGTTAATTAACTTCCTTTAATTAATAATCTATTATTTATAATAATATATATTGTCTTCATATACGTTCTATAAATGTATAGATCATCAGTATTAATTGGGAAAGTATAATATGCCTTTTAATTTGATGGTAATTTCTATGGAAAAGAACAAAAAGGATGTTGAAACAAAAATATTTTGAATAAATTTATGAAAAACGGTATATTTTTGTATAAAAAAATTGTTCCTCATTGCTAATTTAACATCTTTTTTAAAAAATTGTCCACTAAATTCAATTATCCGTTCGAAATTTATGTGGTTAGCTTCAGTATTTTTATGCTCATTAAAAAACTACGGAAGTTAAGCATAGGAATTTAGCTTCCAGAAACATGAATAACATAATTGTAGCACCGCTTTTTAATATTAGTTTAATAAAACGAAATGGACAGTTTTTTCTTAAACCTAAAATATGGCGATATAAATTCCTCCAAAATTTATTCATGTAAAAATGTAGCCAATATCAACAAAGAAAAAATGGACATATCAGAAGTTGCGCATACAGTGGAACCTCGGGTTACGAACTTAATCCGTTCCTCGACCCTGATCGTAAACCGAAAAGTTCGTAATCCGAATCAATTTTCCCAATTCCAATTAATGTAAATCCAAATAATGGGTTCTTTGTCCTACACATTTTTTTTCACATGTTATGGTTTTATGTGTGGAAATAATACAGATAGGAAATAAATATAAGAGTAATATTAAAATAAAGCAGTTTAATATATACATCCATGATTTCCAACATTATAGGAAATAAAGAGTAAACCCACGTGGTGTCGTCATGCTGACGTTGCTGCGAAACAAGTTCATTCGCACATTCTGTTTAAGAAATTTACTTTAACAAACATTGTTTCCTTTAGGAAAATGTGTATTATTCTACTCTATTCTCTTGTTAATCACATGATTTAAGTCTCAAATCGACGTCATCGATGGATTCTCATCCATTGCATCTGCAATTGGAGTGGAGAAAACAAGAGACGAACTTTTGCCATATTTGCAATTGAGGCTACATCCTTTAAACTAATATCGATTTTAATTTAAATCCTTGGAAATTCTAACACATTTTAGATATTTCTTGTATTTATTCAAACTAATCCATAACAAAAGATGGTCTGCTGAAACTAGTAAAACAATTGCAGAAACTCGAACCTTTGATCAGTGGTCCAGAGAAATGAATGTGTTCGTAAACTGAAGCATCGTGTGTAAAGCGAAACAACAAATAGTCTTCGTGAACCGAACAATTGCAGAAACTCCAACCTTTGATCGGTGGTCCAGAGAAATGAATGTGTTCGTAAACTGAAGCATCGTGTGTAAAGCGAAACAACAAATAGTGTTCGTAAACCGAACAATTGCAGAAACTCGAACCTTTGATCGGTGGTCCAGAGAAATAAATTGTGTTCGTAAACTGAAGCATCGTGTGTAAAGCGAAACAACAAATAGTGTGTAAAGCGAAACAACAAATAGTGTTCGTAAACCGAACAATTGCAGAAACTCGAACCTTTGATCGGTGGTCCAGAGAAATAAATTGTGTTCGTAAACTGAAGCATCGTGTGTAAAGCGAAACAACAAATAGTGTGTAAAGCGAAACAACAAATAGTGTTCGTAAACCGAACAATTGCAGAAACTCGAACCTTTGATCGGTGGTTCAGAGAAATAAATGTGTTCGTAAACCGAGGTTGCACTGTATATGGGCATATCAGAAGTTGAATCATATCAGAAGCTGGACATTACGTGAAATACAAGATTGACCATTCTGGAAATATGGTAATTTCCATACACGTTATTATTTGTGATATACAAGTACGTGACCACATCTGTAGTGATATGGAATTCCCTCATAGTTATAGCATTTGCTAAACCACATAATTAGTGTTCACTAAGTTGAAAATAATGCTATCCTCGTTCATATTTTGGATGACTTGTGACTTCTGTTTGATAGTTTCGTGGTCAGCCCATATCAGATATGACCTCTGACAACCCATAATTTTTCATCAGGTTTTTTCTAAGCGTACATGCGGGTCAAATTTAATACTCGTTATAAAAGTAAGAAGAACAATGAAGGTGCAATACTTGTACACTCTACATCATAATTTTCTTAAGTTTTTTTTGTATCTTTTTTCTTCACAACGCCTAAACAAAAAACAGCATCAGTCATAAACTTTCTTAATTTTCACGACCTACTTTAAATTTTGAATAATACAACTCCGTGAAATATATATATTTAGGACAATGGTGATGGCTTGGCTCAACTTCTAATCCCTCCTGTTTCATCTTAGCCAACCTTAGTAATAACCCGTCATTCTGTAAACTGGTTCAGTAACTTCAGTCACTTTTAAATTATTGAATGTAATGAAAATAGAAAATTTAAGTTTTAAAGATATAAAAAAATTTTAAGACAATATATAGAAAGCGAGGATTTTAGAGGTGTTATTATTCGTGCGTAGGCTGAATACTATAAATTCTAGTTTAATGATAGGATTACGTGTAAGTTGTTACTAATTACACATTCAATCGTCTTAAATAGTAAATATATTTTATAAAGATTCTAGACTAAATGTATTTCAGTTTAAAAAATTACATTTTAGTTTTTTTTTTGTTTTAAGAAATGTTGTTACAAATCCGTAATTCTAGCTGAAATCCAACTCAACAAGGATGAATTCTCAGCTGAGATCCAACTTAACATGGATGAAATCCTAGCTGAATTCAACAGGGATGAATTTTTAGCTGAAATCCAATTTAACCTGAATGAAATTCTAGCTGAAATCCAATTTAAAGTGGATGAAATCTTAGCAAAAATCCAATTTAACATTAATCCTAGCTGAAATCCAATTCAACGTAGATAAAATTTTAGGTGAAATCAAACAAAATATGGATTACATTTTAGAAGAAATCTAATTTCACCTGGATGAAATCCTAGCTGAAATCCAATTTAACAAAGATGAATTCTTAGCTAAAATCCAATTTAAATTTGATGAAATTTTAACTGAAATCCAATTCAACAAGGATGATTTCTTAGCTAAAATCCAATTCAATAAGGATGAATTCTTAGCTAAAATCCAATTTTACGTAGATACAATATTAGGTGAAACCAAATAAAACATGGATTAAATCCTAACTGAATTCAACAAGGATGAATTCTTAGCTGAAATTCAATTTAGCCTGGATGAAATCCTAG
>JAQGAE010004796.1:0-12203 GCA_034696685.1 Julus scandinavius | reverse complement strand
AACCTTGGTAAAGTCGGGAATTGTGCATAAATTTGTATTAAAACAAACACAAATTTTATGCTGGGATTTCCCTTCGATGTCAGGAAATTTCCGTTAATGAGAACAAATCTGAAAAAAAATGTAGTGGAATAGGTAGCGAGACTGGTGCTTTGGAAATTTATAGGATGGGCCTTAGTATGTTCCAAGAAATTTACTGGGCACCCTACTTTTGAAAAATATTAAGGCCGTCTACTAGGGAGGGGGATCTAAAATGGACACCGTGTGGACTGGAGCATAGTGTAAAGTGGAATAGGGTATAGTGTACTATAGTGTGTGGGATAAGGCCATATTTTTAAAAGGAATTTCTTGGACGTGCTTGATGAATGGCCCCAAGGTCCGTGAGGATTTTATGGATTGGCAAAATTCCCAAAGTGCTCGCTCTTTTAGAAGAGAGTTGAAACTGTGGACCAGTGTAGATTACTCTTACTCTCCGCAGGTTAAAGACGACCTTAAGATGGAGTAGAAGTCTCCCTCCCCCCTTCCCCCCATCCCCTAGACGGCAAAATTCCAATGTAGGTGATGGAGGCTCATCACCTGGCATTGGTATTTAGCCCTTGTAATGCAGAAATAAGTCAACGTTAAAGATCAACAAACAAATAAGCCCATGCCATATAAAAGCGATGTGTTGTATATTAATCTAATTGGAATCACCATTTAACAAAAATTATTCTAGCAGCAAACCAACGCCTTTAGCTTGATTTATATTGTTGTAGAGTAAGCCAGACATTTCCATCTTTTTCGGTTTCATGCAAAACCGTTGGTGTTTATATGACATTCCCAGAAACGGAGTGTTTCATGTACACAAACAAAAAACCACTAGGGTAGTGAAGATATAACCAACCTACTGTGAGAACCATAGCATAACGCACCTAGTGGAACGTGAAAATATTGTCACAACATGCTGGACATGTTACATTCCCACCCACTTCTAAACGAACTCAATATGGCAATGTAAACAAAATCAATTATTTACTTTGGATTGCTTTATCTTGAAGCATTACATACTGGAAGAGCTAAGATAATATAAATCAATCTTTCTATTTACACAAAGCAGATTTTGCAAATGTGTACAAAATGTAAAGGATACTTTTTTTCCTTATGTTGGAATACTGTGCTTCCATTTATAATCATCACAGGATTATTTCAATTTAGGATATTGAAGTGGTCCAGCAGAGGACAACCATATTGTTAAGGGCAACGACCAACATTCCACAAGTGGGACAGAAATGCTTCACTCTCTAATGTTCAGACGCAAAAACTTACCTATGGGTTTATTCAAACGTTGCAATCATCCTTGTTATGAATTTCTGGTTTACCATAGATATTAATAGAGTTTGAGTATGCGTTGATGAGATTGGCAGCATTTTTTTTAAGAACATATACGTGCGGTAAGAACGTCCTGAGTAGGTACACCGTGAGCCAAAAAAAAAAAAAAAAAAAAAAAAAAAAAAAGCCAAAAAAAAATTCACTGTAACTTAATTAAAAATACAATAATTTTAATGAAATTTCCAGTTGTGTACTTTTGTTACTAATCTTTCAAATTTCCCTCATGTATGTGGTTTTTTATTTCACTGATTTCCCTGCAGGTGGCACAGCCGACAAATCCGTCTGCTCAGTCATAGCAAATTCGCAAGAATGGTTTTCTCGCAAGAAGATCGCATTGCCATTAAGTTTTTACGCGAAAAAAAAAGAAATTTAGTGCAAGAAAGTTTTTGCAAGAATTTCCTGAGAATGGCTGGTCGAGAAGTGCATTTGTTATTTTTGGCATCGTTTTTTTTTTTTTTTTTTTTTTTTTTTGGATCACGGTGTATATTAAAGTTAATGTCAACCTTGCTCGTTTATCGTTCATTTTGACTGGGTTTTTTTCCTGCCTTTTTATCACGTGACCATTTTACGTAACCCGTCTTAATTGATTGCTGCTAAATCAACTAAGTGCATATTCGACAACCTAACTAACTAAACGTAATAGGTACGCATTCGTAATTATTCTTTTTTGTCGTTAACGTTAAGGTTTAGTGAAAGATTGAAAACGTGCTCACTCTTTATTGCCTGAAGTAATGTACATATTAAAGAAAACACGGAGCAAAAGCAAACAAAATGATTACCAGCTACTGAAAACATGGTTTTCTTTGATCCTGACCGCCGAAATGCCCAGAAGTTAGCAGAAGCCTCTGGACGGAAACTTGGTGAACATTTATTGCAAACAAGTTTTTAAAAACCTTGTTTTTGCTCCGTGTTTTCTTTGGTCTGTACGCTGCTTGATACCCACTGTATAAATAGACAATCATTCAAAAACTAGTTCACCTAGCTTCTTGACAAAACGGTTGATTACTACTGGTCTTTCCTTTTATGTGTGATTAAATGATCGAATAACCTTCTTAACTGAAGTCCACATTTATTGGGCTTATATTCCTTTAAATTCATATCTCGTTTCCCTTATGTATTAACACCTAATAATAACACTTCACCGAGCTTCATGCCAAAGCGGATGTGTACTATTAGTCCTTCTAATAGCCTTCCTATAGCTAAAGCACAGATTTATTAAATGTTCAATTTAACAATGATGTTTAAGTTGCTACTGACGTCAGATCAATCACCTGAATGTGGGTGGATATGGCATTTGTTTGCTGACTGTAGTTTACTGAATTGAATTGTATAAACAAAGCATTTATTTTAGCATGACTCCACTTCAAGTATGAATTGATAACAGAGCAAGCACTTACACTTTAACCACTTGAACTTGCATTTCGCTATCACTCAAACCATTGAATATTTCATGATAATATCGAGAGTTTGTGCTCAGCTATTCGCGCAATACCCAGACTCGTTGTTCGACTTGAAAGATGACGGAGAGAAAAATCGCGAAATCTGTTTAGGCGCCTAAACTAAGCAAACTCCTGCGAATTTGACCGATTTTTCAAACGACATTTGTCTCAATATCGATCCATGCAACCTCCGTGTCACGCATAATCGCCCTGAATACCTTTGCCTGGAATGTTTTTAGGGGCTTTTGTTTATTTAGTTGCGCTCTCTTAAAAAAACGAAGAAGATGCGTTTAGCTCTTCGAGAGGCTTCAATTTTAGGACGAATTTATGCTCGAATTTGCACGAGCCACTTCCGGCACAAATCCCTTTCAAGCGATACTATAACCTGCTCAAGTGCCGATAATGTCAATCAAAGGAGATTGATGCGATTTGGGTGCCACGGAGGTTTAGCCCGTGGTCGGCTTTAACCGAATGAAAATTTCGGGTGAACTGCTTAAGTGCTCAAGCTAAGACGCCAGAAGATGGCGCTGCCTTAATGTGTGGAAACAACTAAGGTGGTTATATATACTTGAGGTAAACTCGAGTAGGATATATATCCAGAAAAAGATTAATACATTTATCAAAGACAATGAAAAATGGTCTTAATAAGCGCCTCAGTGCTGGTAGCATCAAGTGTATGTAATTTCAAAGTAATTAACTTTAGATTTTGATTCGATGGATTCACTTATTTCCTTATGAAATACGGTGTAAAATTCCAAGATGACTAATGGAATCTTCACGCCGTCCAAAGTATGATATTTATCATGAATTGCAGTCCTTGCAGTGACAAATTTTGGGGAAAACGTAAATAACCAGCCGATTAACCGTGTTCAGTTATGCTCATTTGCAAACATTTTAAAGTCAAGCTCAAACAAAGGACATGCTCGATTTCGATCATCGCCAAAAAAAAAAAAAAAAAAAAACACGGATTGCACTAAGTATTCAATCCTCGCATGAGTTAATGAATAAGTAACTGCTCAGCTGCGCCGCTATCCCGGCAGCATCCATTAAATAATTAAATCAAATTCCTAATTCCAATTTCCGAAACTCGCTACCAAATCTCGTACAGCTGTCATTATCGTCAGAATCCATAAGACGACGCTAATCACCGATCCGAGCAGATGTTTCTTAGGAGACCCGCACTCTATAAATTAGATTTTTAAGCATTTTTTCCTCCGTTTTTTATGCGTAATCAGACCGCGGCAATTTGCAGTAATGGCACCGGCAGCAAACCCAATTAGCCATGTCGCAAAACTGCGACGACGTATACAGATGCTGATTCGGTTACCGAACGCCCATCCGATCTGCTCAAGTGCACGTAATGCACTCGCGCATCGGAATCCTGGAAACCGAACGTCGTGACATTTTCGCACATCGCGACGGGGATTCCGTGCTAATTTGCGAACGAGAAACGCAAATGTAATCCTGGGAGCTTAGGGCAGATCTATAACCGAAAGGCATTCGGTGATGCATTTCCGAAGCGGATTCAGTGCTCGTTGGTGCATCCTGTAATTGCTCCTCAAAGGAGGACGTTCGGTCTTCTGGCTGGTATAGGCCTATATCTAACTAACCCGTGTTTAAGTATATACACATGCAGATTCCAAAATTCCCTAAAAAGGTTAATTACATGCCTTGAAACGAGCGCCATAAAGTGAAATCATGTTTTCAAAAACGGCCAGAAGTTTGCTGAAACATTGGGACGCAATGGTTCACGGAAACAAAGGTTCCGTGTTTAGAAATGCATTTTGAAATGTATTTCTAAAAATGCATTTACAAATGTATTTCAAAATACATTTTTAATGCAATCAGTGTCTCAATCTATATGCATTTTTGAAATGCATTTCTTTTCCATGTGGGTCGAGTAAAGGCACAACATCCGGGCTAAATGAAATAGCCTTTTTACGCCACGTTTTTTGATGGAAGATGATTCAGTTACGCTCCGAGCTACGTGATTACGCCAGCCTTTGTACGAGGGGGGCGGGGACGAACCCCGGGAACAAGGTGCAAAGGCTCGCGCCGTGTCATCAGGAGCCTCGGCGGGTGGGAAAAGCGGTTAACTACCATAAAAAAAATAAGTGCCACGGACGCGGAACACGTAGCCCCGAGAATAGAAGAGCAAACGCATCAAGAATCAACAGCAATGATGAGAAGAGCTTAAAAAAAAAAAAACACGAAGCGTATCTCCGCAGATAAAACCGCGTCTCCGCTAAGCAAACACGTGACTTCGTCGTTTGCCTCTTGTTTACCCAAGGAGGGAAATGAGCCCTAGGGGCTTATCGCTTCTTCCGAAAGCCAGTGATAAAAAAATCGCTGCGTGTCACGTCCGTGGCTTTCAGACCCAGCGGTTGAGCGGATGTTACAGCCTCTCCAACGGTCATTTTTAGAAAAGTGTGGTTTGTTAAAAAACATGCACCGTAAACAGCGTTTTTTTTTCTAATTGAGGTATTAGTGTTATGTTAATATTATCCGCAATGTTTTTTAAATTCCTTAATGTGCGTTTCCACGTGAAAGAAACTCTCGAGATGCTCTCAATAGCTGTTCTCAATGTAGCACGTGCAAAAATGCGCGTGCTACTGTTCGAAGCTGTCTTTTTCGAATGGTATCGCTAGTGGACACCTGAGCCCTGTCGTCTCTGACAGCATATCGCAAAACAGGAACCATGTTCGAATTTTGAGAGCAGCTGTCGAGAGCTAGGCTAAAAATGTAGCAAAAAAACGCCCTGATAATAGCCTTTCCCACATAGCAGTAGAGGATTGAGGATATGCTTATGTTTAGAGTGTTTTAATGTTTAGAACTAAGTTTTGGAAATTTTGTGGAATACGAGATGTGACGGGTAACTCGTGAGAGTTAATCACGTGGATATGCACCTTAATATTCTGAGATTACTGCTAATGGCGAATAAGATAGTATATGTAAACACTCTGAAACTACAACCAATTTGCAATCATTCCATAAGGGAACACAGTTCAATCATAATCACAATTTTAAAGATTTAATACGGAGTAATACAAATGCAGAGTAAAATAAGCGCTTATGGTAATCTGAATCTTGTTTCATGTTATCATTTTGCTCACCAATTATGTGTGAACCGACAATTTGGAACTGTTTTGCTCATGGAGGATTTGTAAAAGAGAAACAAATTGAAGTTTTTGAAGATACTACCGAAATCGATTCCTCGTCTGACATGAATATAGTAATTAAATTCCAAATGGTACTTGGCGTTTGATGAGAATATTAATGTATGCACTGTCCCCACTACTGAATTTGACATCTTACCAGCTAGGATCAGTCTTTCAGCTGACAAATGAAAATAATTGTGGAAGCGATGAATATGAAATAAGCACATTATCTAAAAACAACCAACAAGTGCATTGTATCACTTGCATAGTGCGCATCATATATAGATCTACTGGCTTACAACTATATATAGTGTAAATATGAGAATTTCATAGACCGGTACAGTACATATAAAGTCAAGTACTATATGTACAAACAATGTAGATTAGAATCTCCTTGCTATTGTTATCAAAATAGCCTGGGCCAAACGTAATCACCATCTAGTGGAGTCGGTGTAATTTCAGTCTACAATTAAAGTAAAATTTATGTTAATTACTTCAATACAAATATGCAAACTAATATAATATATGTATTATAGTCAGGAATAAATATTATAAAATATCAATTTTATCATAACTAAATCAATCGTACATATCTACATTTTCCTTTTAAAACGTTATGCAGTCTACATAAAAATTGGAATACCACTAACTGCAGACTTTTGATTCTCTCTGAACGTAAATACCCTGAATTTAGCGTAAAATGCTTACAAAAAAAGGGAAATAAATGATTCATGTGTAAAAGAAAAATCGATTTTTATATAGGAAATACAGCCTACATATGATCAATATGACAGGTGCCGCTTAACTTAAACTTCAGTGAAAAACCTAATACTTTATTTAGAACAAAATCATTTTGATATCTTTGAGATTAAAATATCTGAAGATTAAATATTTAATACATACATGTATATTGGTTTTGAATTTTTTGGTTGATGCGCTGTAAAAACACAGTGGAACCTCGATTTACGAACTTAATCCGTTCCGTGACCCTGTTCGTAAATTAAAAATATGGAATTCGGATCAATTTTCCCCATTGCAATCAATGTAAATCCAAAGAATGCGTTTTATGTCCAAATTTTTTTAAAACTTTTTTTTAAACATGGTATGGTTTTATATGTGGAAATAATATAGTATTATGTGTGGAATTAAATTTATTGGCAGTTGAATGACAAAATGCACAAGAATCAGCCCCGGATTCTGAACTGGAAACGAAGTGCTTGTGTACTAAGTAGGTCCGAAAAATGTCCTCGTTTGCTTAACACCGCCCTTTCTTCTTAACCCCCCCTTATCAACGACTCTGTCCGATATTTCACATATTTTAATCAATTTTGTGTTGTCGATAGGTGCTTTTTGGGGCTTTGCACAACACCAACCTGATCAAATTTGTACAAGGTTCTATAGTGTTAGATACGTTACAAATGCTGTAAGGTTCACATATGTAGTATAACAGTAATATTAGAAGAAAGCAGTTTAATTACCAAAAAAGAAACTGCATCTTTATTATTTAGAATAGTGTGATCGTCGATTTCGCCATGTTGTATTCCTTGTTGTATACCAAAACGCGATCACAACTTTCATGTTTAGCTATAATTTCCTCTTTTAAATCAACATTAATACGTTTGTGTTTCTTCTTAACGCCATATTCACTAAAACTTTGCACTTTTTTGGTAACACACAAGGTTTTCTCCTGTTCGTAAATTGGATTAACGCTCATAAATCGAAACAACATGTGGTGTTCGTAAAAAGAGACGTTCGTAAATCGAGGTTCCACTGTACTACACTTTGGCAATTTCGCATTTTCACTCTTTTTTCATAATGTGAACTAGTGCATTTCACGTCATTATTTCGCTTATTAGACAGCATACATTTTTATTTAGCTTAGTTTTTAGTTATTAAAGGACATTAAGGAATCGTTTGGAGAAAATCTGGCACTTTAAATATGTATGTGTATTAGATGAAATTGGATGAAAGCTTATATAAATTCGTTGTTACGGACGCATTAGTATAGGAAATTCTATAGATCTCCGACATGTGATCAAAATTTAAAATGTATATGACAACACTTGCCCCCAGGACGTTCTGTTTTCATTAAGGACTTGCCGAATTTATCGTTGAATCTCAGCTTTAAACAACGTACCTTTTCACTTATTCAAAAGCGAATGGCACTGAGGCGTACTTCGATCTGTGTGTTGGTTCATCATTTTGTGCAAAAAAAGGAACCAACATGCATAGGAAATTTGCTTTCGATCATTCCACTAGGCTGTGCATTTTTCACGAAATGCCGTGGACCATGCCATGCTGAGAGCATTACACGCATCTGAAAATGCATATAGATACACACTCGGATGACTTCATTGTTACGTTGTTTTCTCAGATTCCCCCCAAAAAACCCTATTTACGGTAAATTCACACGGAAATCCACATGGGAATTCCGACCAAAATTCCCATATTCGAAGTGCAGCGAAGGCAAGAAAAATCGATTAATATTTTGGGATAAATGAGCGCAGCAGTAATCCTCCTAGGGGCTTGTCCATCAAATCTTTAAAACTGTGGACAAGTAATAAGCTAATTATTGATTATCAAGAATTAACTTATTACCTTGAACGCTTGATTTTTTTACTTTCACAACTAAATATTTAAATACTGAATTTTTACTAGAATTTCTTTTTTATCATGAAAGAAATGTTAATTGCACATCAAACGAAAGCGATTTAAAAAATTAATATTTCATCATCATTATCATTATATTAATATAATGAATATAAAACCTTAAAGATTAATATATAACTAGCATAAACTACCAGTCGTTAGCCGACGACAATCGATTGGACGTAAATCGAATATTACTAATTTTTGTATACTGTATACCATATATTTTCTTACCGTTTTCTTTACATTATTTTCCTATCATTTTTATCATTTATATACATTATAGCATTAACATTCAAAAAATTCTTATAGTTAACCATTTCTACAACCCTTTTTATCACCTTCATTCTAACAGTGTATATAAAACATACAAAAACTAGCAAAGGTCGTAAGTCAAAGACCACCTGTTTATGTATTATATATTATATTTATCTTCCACAGGGGAGAAATATTTTTACAAATAAGTTCATTCTTGAAATTGCAATTATAATCGAAATATAGTCCTGATAAACCACTACGGGGATGTATCATGCAGTTACCGATCCCCAGCCGTTAGCCGTTTCATCCGCCGTTCACATCCGTTTCACTCCCGCTGCTGAACTTAAACCTAAATACCGTAAACAAAGTTGTATTCCCCAAGTCAACAAATAAATACGTACAAAAACTTGAAAATTATAGAAATTCTTTCTTGTCTTCCACATATTTTTCTTTCCATACCACTCTTCCTAACCTGAACATCCCAATTCTTTACTGCCCACCCACTTGCCCTCCAAGATACACGTCTTCTTCCACCAATGTTTGAAAACGAATACGCCATGAATAAGCTTAATCAACTTGATATCTGGATGCTGTGTGTACATCCCAAACACCTCGACAAACAAACCTAAGGGGAAATTCCCCAAAGTTTACTGCGAGCAAACACACCATGAAAATTCGGCAAGCACTAGCTGCTATTTCTGTCGTGCTCTCGTTGATCTCGTGAAGAAAAAAGAAAACTAAAGGCATTCCTGATAAAGCAAGTAGTCTCCTCTAGGTCCATCTTGCCTACTTTTTGCAGATCGGAAATAAAGTTTCAAAATCAAAAAATTCAGGATGTAGGAAAATACACGTCCGGGCTGACAGATATTAAAAACACGACGGGAAGAGATTTGTTTTGCTATAGTCCACTTCGTTGGCTCATACACAGAAGGAAAAAAAGCAAAATAAATATATAAAAAACGGCAATCTTCGTACGCTATCCTCCTTCCGCATCTCAATAATAACTCATTTAGGTGGGCCAGTTCTTAGCGAAGCTATGATGGATGAAGATTATTTATGAAATGTCAACCGAAATAAGGCAAGAGCCAGCAGGCCAGGATCGGGCTGTCGCATATGCACACGCTATCTAAACACAAGATTTATTATGACTAGCCAACTGAATACACGCAGTCAAAACAAAGATTTGGCCTCATAGGAAAAAGGGTTAAGACTCAAGCAGTTCCTAACGGCGCTCCATGCACTTATAGGCTCGAGCGTTTTCCTATTTTAAAGCAATCTCGCTCGTTGACTTTTGCAAAATGGGACGGTAAACAGATTCTACCAGCAATAACGAGTCCTTATTTACCTAACTTAACTTAATGCTCAATAACAAACGCTAGGAAAAAGAGCACCTTTTGTCCCTAAGGCACTGGTTTCAATAGAAGGGCACATTTTGAAATAACAAGATGACAGTACTTGTCAGCTAAACGTTAAGTATCAGTACACTCCTTGATGCTAAAGAAGACAATAAGTTAGCAGAAATTGAATAAAACGATACTTTAAAAGAAGAAAGATGGTGCATGGCTTGGGAATTAGAGTTGTGTGCCCATTGAAAATAGTAAAAACTATGTTACTTGGCAGTTAAGAAGACAATAAAGATGGCACTATTTGCTTAGCAAGTATTTGAACAGTAAAGAATATTTTTCTTAGCAATAAAGAAAGCAGTATGATGCTTAGCAGTAAAAAATAAGGCAATACGCGAAATGAAAACTTCTTAAAAATTATTAACATAGTTAAACTAATGGATTTTGAAGACAACAGTTTTATTAAAACACATTAAAAATAATTGTCTTGTTTCAAATTCAAAAGATTGAAAAAGAAATCAATTTGTTGATTTTGTGAACAACTTCATTTATCATATTTTAATTTAGTTGACACATTGGCAGAAAGTGGTTCCAAGAAACTTAAGTACCTGCAACTAGAACGGAGACACACTTAGAAAGTTATTTAGTAACAAAATTATTGCAACTTAATATTGAAAACATCAGAAACATCCAGGAACAAGATATACATGTATTTTAAGTAAATATCGTTAATGTTGAAAACGTTAATATTGGAACCGTCTTGTTGAAAAATGAAAACAAATCCGAGATTTATCGCATGTCCGGAAGAAGTTTTTTGTTCCTACACTATTGTTCTATGTAAGTGCCAAATTTTACGTAAAAATCGAAGCATTTTTCACGAAGTTGTGATATTTTTATTAGGTTCTACGTTTTTATGACTCACAGTGTATATTGATACAGTATACTACTGAGTCTATAATTGCGTTAAGTGTGCTCTATACACGTACTGTACTTCTGAAATAATGTATTACAGTAACAATGCTTCGAATGCATGTCTTACATAATGCAATGTAATAACATATGCTTTAAATGTATTTTTCTGATAGGTATGTACGCAAATAATATTTGTCACTTGTAGTACAAAAATGCATTGCAGTAAATTATACTGAAAATTGAAGTTGCTATCATAAGTGTTATCAAGATTTATTGGACACCTTGCTACCTTCAGATGGTGCTGTTTACCTCCACATGACATAACAGATATTCATGAGTGAGACGATCAGTGAAAAACATCGAGATTTATTCGATTGAACCTCTCATCTTGGGCAACGAAAGCAACGTTGAAAATATAATCGAAAGGAAAATACGATGAGATGTATTATGCTAAGGGATAATAGAGAAGAAAGAGTAAAGTTGACCTATCCCCTCTTCTTTTTAAAATGTGTCAATATGACGAAATAAAATAAAACTACGATGATTTTAACGTGCATGCATAAGTGTAAGCGAGATTTCGTTGTTGTAAAATGTATTCATGACAGAAATAGTTCAACCTTCACAGATTCGCTGAAAATCCAACGCCAACACAATGTGCACTGGCACTGTTCCCACGTAACTAAAAGCGTTCGATTTCCAAGCACTGCACAATATACAGGTTGGCCACCAAGTCTTTCCAAATACAAAAAAAAATTATTGCAAAGAAACTATTATACAGATGGGGCCAATAAAAAGTAAGCCAACTTTATAAAATTCATGAAATGGTTATTTGTTAATGGAATTTATTGAAAATTTGTTCTTGTGTACTTAAATAGGATACAAAAAATTCTCTATTTCAATTTGTATTCAAAGTTAGCACCTTTCGCGGAAATACAAGTCTTAAGGCGCATACGCCATTGGGCGATTGACTCGTCGATTGCTGTTTGATAAATGTCATTCCAGGCGTCCAAAATTCGCTGCTTCAACTCGTCGATGTCTGTTATCTTTGAGCGATACACTTTGTCGACCATTATACCCCA
>JAQGAE010004795.1:0-12204 GCA_034696685.1 Julus scandinavius | reverse complement strand
AACTAAAATTTTGTTGAAGGTTGACCCTGATCAATTAGGAATGAAGTTCTGGCTATTTCGCCAGTCAAGGTCTCACATTGTGCTCAAATGTGTACGGATTTTGAGCTAGGCGGGTTGAAAAAGTAGTTATGGCATTTAAGACTGTATTTGTGAAATGGTATACAGGGTGAGACAATTAATGACAATCTAAATTTGAGAAAACAAAACTTTTGATTAAAAATGGTTCTGACAAGCATTGTATTCTTTTGAGAGTGAAGAAAATTCCATTATTTATTTTTAAAGCAAACAATTCATTTGTCTGAGTCGTTTTTTTACTAAAAATGCTTTGTTTTTTTTCTCATATTTAGATATAATCCTGTATATGGATATACAAAGCATGTACCCATATGTGATATTTTTGCCCATAAACAATCTAATAAATTATTATGTAATATCCATCTATGATTGATGCAGTATACATGCATGTTCCAAATATCGTGTCTAAATATGCGCACTGCCTGCCCATTACTGTATTTCAATATTTTATCTCGTATTCATACTTTTGTAAATGATATATGGCCATGTTTTCAGACATATGGACATTAGCACAAAATTCCATATTATATCCATAAATCTTTACATGCATAAATGAAACATTTCAGCTATTGTCCTGTACAGACATTAAATTTTCTATTCTATAAGGAGTATGGCCAATATCGCCATTTATAGCCAAATAATACAATATATTCAGGGTGGACCAGAATTCCTCGCCACCTCACTTTTTTTAAAATCCTATAGTTATTAAAATTTTGTTAAATAGGAATTCATGTGTGCTCTATCCAATGATATTATTAGATTTTAACTACGACCATTTGTTCACGGAAATCCACATAGTAACTTGGGACCCGTAACACAGGACAAAATGTCGAATTAGGAAAAGGAAGAGAATGGCCTGTTAGTATGAAATCAACTGTTTTTGTCTTCATTGGCAATTATTTACAATTTTTTATAATGTTTTTAAGAATTGAGGAAAACACTAAATTGTAGCTTCGCTGCAGCACAGTTCTGTACTGCAGTGAAGCGACCTACAGTTACATGTATAGTGTGTGATGACGTATTTTGCTTATATGAATTTCAGAGGTGACATGGTCGTAGTTAAAATCTAACAACATCCGTGGATAAAGCACACGTGACTAACATAGTTTTCATTAGGAATATAAGATTTAAGAAAAAAAAATCGTGTTGAGAGAAATTCTGTTCCACCCTGTATATATGGCTTTATATATTTCTTTTCACCCAGGACTAGCCCGAATTAGATAAATACAACACGAGAGAATGTTGAAGTTGTGTTCTAGCCCGTTCCCAATCCTTTTAGTTTAGGTCCCTGTACCCTTTTTGATCATCATGCTCGGTTCTAAATACAAGCATGTCAATACTTGAACTAATTGCTTATTAGTATAAATGTTTTATTGCATGCCTGTTATTCTGTATAATAGGTGCAGATGCACTTAGTTGAAAATCTATAAAACCAATCGAAGTACTAGCCACCATCTTGTCAGCTGAATCAGCAAATCGGTATTGCTATAAGCGTTTAGAAATACCTGAATTCGGACCAGATTTGCGAAAGTTACTCGATGCCTACACGGGTTAATCGGCTTTCAATGGTTGCCATGGCATTACTCAAACTTTCTTGCACTGGAAAAGAGGTTTAATTGCGCCAATGCCGGACGTTTAATCCCAACCGTTTCGTGATGCGCTTGCATAAGCAGTGCAACGTGACGATAATGTCCGGTTAGGGTCTCCCAAATAATCCCAGTTTTCGGTGTTATCGATTACGACACTCGTGGCGCCGGACGCTAAGCCTCGTTAGTACTGTCCATCAGGGGTCAGTGGCCTTTGACGTGGGAGGATCCCATCGCCACTTTGCGTTGAGGGATTCTGGAAAATTGACTGTCGCCCACGCGCATTCCTTAATCAACGATTACGACGAAAAATTCCGCGAATACTTTGCCTATTTTTAACTCGTCAACTGTAGCGCTCGAAGTCAAACCTCTCCATGAATATTGGTGCCCCATTAGCCAGAAATATAATCAGGTGGTGGAGTGGTGCGTTGCACCAAATTCCGATTGTTATAATCGACTCTCAAGCCAAGTTTTCATTTAGATTGTCCAAATGGACGTCCATCGAGCGAAAATATTTCTGTATAGTGATTATAAAACGGTATCGTCCCACTTTGCCGACAACCCATGCTATCGCCGACTATTTTGTGCCATCTCGATGTGTTCTCTTTGGTTATCTTAACCTAGTTTAGAGCAAGTTAGTTAAAAACTGGGTTAAAAGGACATTCAAATTATAATTAAATTACTATAAAATTATTTAATAATGGAGAAGTGGGAGTCTGCGAAATGAGTTTAATCTAAGTGGGTCTCAGCCTTTTAAACACTCAAGCCCGTACCACAGCTGTTCACCAAACTGCAGCTATTCTAAGCTTCATCTCAAACTTAAGCTTGAGAGTCTTATATTTGGCTGTCTTGTGACAATCTTTAGCTCCTCTTGGCCATTTTTCTGTGCAACTGTGGTATGCTTCTGGGACTTGAGATGCTGCTCAGTCTCAAGCTCATGAGATTTGAGAAACTGTGGTACGGGGGTAAGGCTCGTACCACAGTTGCTCAACAAACTGAAGCTCAAGCCACATATCTTCTAAGCTGAATCTCAAGCTTAAGGTAAATCTTGAAATGACACCCTGCCACAGTTACAGAGTCTCACATTTGGCTGTCTTGAGCTCGTCTTGGCAATTTTTCTGTGCAGCTGTGGTATGTATCTGGGACTTAAGACACAGCTTAGTCTCAAGCTCATGCGATTTCAGCAACTGTGGTTCGGGGGTAAGGAGCAATGAAATCTCCTTGATAATTCAGTACTTTAAAAATGATGTTTACTTATGAAAATAATTAAAATGAACGCATGTGGAATGGTGCGTGATTTCATATAATATGCAATTTCACTTTCCATTTTGGGATTTTTTTTAAACATTAACTTTAGAAAAAAAAAAGAATAGAAAAGCAATGCGAGTATGTAGACGCTATTAATTTATTTTGAAAATGTTGATGATGTACGTGCGGATGAAACATGTCTAAGATTACTTAAATGTTGATTTAGGGTTCATTACCAGTGTTTAGTTAGCAATACAGTTTGACTTTTATTTACATGAAAACACATCTCCGTGTCTGGAATCATGACAACAAAAGGCGTTCGAATAATGTGTACGATAGAAACAAATAACTGAGAAAAAGCTAATTTTTTTGTCTTTTTAGTATCTTTCGTTTTTACAGAAATACAATGGCATTTTCAAATGGGAACTAGGCGGCGAAAGTATTTCAGAATCTCGTTAGGCGAACTTAATTGCACGCCCAAGATGAAAACAGTCTAGACTAGTTATAGAAAATTTTTCCTATTAAGCCTTGAATTATGTAATCATAGATTAAAATTGGATTTCTATGTTCAGTCTACGCGGGAGAAAAATACATCTTGTAAGAATTTGTTATTTTTTATCCCAAGTGTTGGAGTGCATTTTGGAGGCATCATAACGATGTTTTCCCTCGTTTTTATTGACTCTCACGTCTACAGATGGCGCTCACACCTGCTGTTATATGGATTAATTTAATAAATCTTGCCTTGATTAATGGTGATGCTCGTTGTGCGTCATTTTTGTTTGGGTAAAATCGCCGGTAATTCTCTCGTTTGAAGACTTAATCCGGCGTTAGGACACCTGTTTGAGCAATGAAAAATGCACCTGCACGTTTTCAAGGCAAGACAGCTCAGCTTAATCAGTGGCTTAATTAATGTTTTGTCTTTGCAGTGTTTGTGCGCACGAACTGGTGTGCTGTAGTTCCCGAGAGAGCTAACCGAATTTCAAATTAGCTTAATATTTAATTAGTCAGTTTGAAAGTAAACATTAAATAGTGATTAGTTGGCGCTGGATAAACAACCAGAATGAAATTAAATTTGGAATCTCGTAAATTTTGTTCTCTATCATCCCCCCTCCCCTCCCACCTGCAACACCCTTTGGGTGCATGCACCGTATTGATTCACAGGAAATTGGCGATTTAATATATCCACTAATTAGAAAATCATTTTATAATAATGATGGGCCAGAACTAATTAGTGATATCCGAAGTTCAGCGTTCTGATCTGGGTGACTTCACATCCGATATAGCTTTAATTTTGCATTTTTCGAATGTAAATCAAACATGGACAATATCTAGATTTCGTAACGGACGACATTTTACGAGACTTGAAGAAGATCTGTACATTATATGTTTGAGGTCGATATAAGATATAAAACATGGTCTAATGCACTGTCAGGTGCTTGAACCAGCTCCATGACATTAATCTACCAGCCAGCTAACTGGGCTTGGAGCAGTAGTGTTACTTGTTAAAATTGTCCCTAAGTGTTGTCCTCAGTTAGAAATGAATATCTAGGTACTCAAACGAACTTTTCACTTGGGCAGTTTGGCTATCTGCATTTGACCCACATATGGTGCACATGCGCAGTAGATTCAAGCAGCTCTGAAAAGGTCCGCAAGTTGAGTGTCTTTTCTGAAATCGGCACAGATGTAGCTTGTACAGGCCTGCCAAGATAGACTGCAAGATCAATTTTCAGTTGAAACCTCCATTTTCCAACAGCACTTCTAAAAGCCCCACTGCAGTAGGTCCAGCCAATAAAAGGCGTCACATGTAAAATGACACCAATTAACTGATTAGACTGCAGATATGTGTGACATTTTTGGGTCTGTTTGAGTACCCCTAATATAACGCAATTTTCGTTATACATGTACCAGGAACGGTGCAACTTTGTTATTCAACTTTGATATTTATTAAATATGGGTAAATTTAATCTAGTCTTTTAAACAACATTCGTAAGAGGAAAATTGGATCCGCTGGCGAGGGAATAATCTTAAGATCCTCTAATGTATTGTTAAGTAAAAACATAGTGCTAATTATGCTGGCTTATTATTTCTAGCCTAGGGTAAATGGCAGGCATTACAGGTAGGGTTTTATGAGACTTAAGTTAAAATTATCGTGATACATATTTTAACAGCACGCCAATAATGTGAATTTAAAAGAGTGCACATGCAGCGTCTATAAACTGCAATTTTCGACATTCAATTACTTGTTCATAAGTTGCGTCATCCAGTACACCTTAAAAAGCGGTTTTGCCCATTTTCGACGAATAATTACAATTTCCTAGACTCCCTGCTAATTTCACGGCTTAATGGCTTGACGTCACGCCGTGCGGCATTCATCAATTTTTTATTCCGAAATGGCCAAAAGCTTTTTCGCTTTTGCATCTTTATTCTAATCCGCCCCTGGTGGGGGATCCAGTATTATTAACGGAAAGTGCATCATTGCCTAACATGCATTTTATCCGGTAAATTCGCGTCTTAAATACAGAGTACATCCATCTCTTTTATATTAAAAATGAAATAGATGGTTCCCTGAATTTCATTAAACGCTTTACATTTCGCGGAAAAGCAACGTATTGCAGAGCATTAATGAACACTTTTTTTCACCTTAGCTTTTTTTCCCCTGGTATAGCGGAGTATTTGTGTTTGGCAATATTCTGCTATTGTAAAAAAAAAAAAAAAAAAAAATCCCCCAAATTCAAAATTTGATTTTATAAATGGAATTTTGCGTCTAAAACGATAACCGTTTAGATAATGGATGGATATTTTCCAAGCTTCTAAGCGCCTAGCCTACAATTAATAAAGTCTAGATTCTCGAAATAGATTTCCTAATTAGGTTAGGTTATATACTACATAGTATATCTTTACTTCTTTTCAAAAAATACACGTTTTAAGAAACTCTTGTAACATGTTCAGTTTAAAACGTGTTGTGTTTGCTGTTGGAATCTAGCAATAGGATGGTTGAATTTGCATATTTTTGAATTAGACGTATGCAAATGAAAATCGTGTAAAATTTAAACATGTCACGAATTCAATGTCCTTGTTTCTGCATGTTGCAGTTTTATGTATGCCGCTTTTTTTAATTGAACTAATTATAGTTTTAATTGTGCATGCACCACAAATTCTGGTTCTCTTAGTTCTTGATTTCTGTAAACATATTTTATTTTTCTAAACTTCCATTGGATTACGTATTAATATAGTAGATTCCCCTTTTTACTTTCCTTGACATTCGCAAATGGTACATGTAAATATTATTATACTTTTAGTTCCAACTTTGCAAAGGAAGGAAACTGGGATGATGATGGACAATTCAGTAATTTTGTTGTTTTAATATCATTCCTCTTTAATGGCAACGAGCAACTTAATGCTTTAACATTTTTTAGGAAAACAAGCTTTCACGAGATGCATTCAACTCTATGAAGTGTTTATTTAGTTCTCTACTCTGAATTTGGTTTCTCAGCATGTTGCATATGCGAGCATTTTTGTTATTTCATTCGTTGTCATTATTTTCTTCGAGTTCGCAGATCATCTTGTCTATTTTTGGTTTTGCCAATGCAACATTTGATGCACATTTACACAAATATTCGCCACGTCTAATATTTCATGTCTTTTATGGCCATTTTTATGCCCCGTGTTTTTTTTTCCAATATCATATGCAAACAGACAAGATGCTAATTCTCGCCTATTATTGCTATATGTTATTTTTCTCGAAAAAAACTAGAAAAATTCATATGTTGAGTAAGGAAATATGTAGCAACGATTTTAGTAGATATAAATGAAATTGTTTTCGTACGTAATTTATAGGCAATAAAACTTAGAGTGTGTATTTGTGTGTGTGTGTGCAACGCAACATTCCTACATTTATATTAGCTTGAAACGTACACGTAAAGAAAATTGCACATGTCACAACCAGGAAACACATTTTTTAGTCAATATTTCTTCCATTTTCTACTAAACAGCACTTTTTACTTGCATGTTTTAAAAAAATACGTAGTGTACAGAACATAATTACACATTCAGTATAGAAATTCACAAAAAAACAATTCAAATGTGTACATATTAGCACACAATGCACATATGCTCGAATTATCCAAAATGTTGATAATCCGAGCAGGTCACAGTATTTACGATGCATGAAAACATCAATTTGAAGGTATTTCTTAAAAAAATGAGTAATTGAAAAATGTATGCAGTTATGATTTATATTCATCGTTTGTTTTTCATAGTATGACGAAATGAAGCCAAATGCAAAATAGCTGGCAAGGCAGGCGACATCTTCGTTATGTTTTCAAATTTAATTAAAGAACATTAGCAGATCTGCATGCATATGTCAGTCGTTTCATGAATCAAATGTTCTTTTTTCTCGCTATTTTTAGGCTGTTCGTGGCACTAGTTCATAATTGCTCTTAAGAACGATGTGCTTTTAGTGGATGGAGACATAATTGCGAGGGGCGTATTCAGGTGGTTTCGAAGGGTGGGGACTGTCAGCCAAATGAAATCAGAAATATCAAAAGTTCGACAAGTGCAGCAAAATATAGAAACAAAAAAAAAAAGAAAAATGTAACCAGCCGTCATAACTAATGTAAGCGTACATATTATGCGTTAGCTCAAAAATGCAAAATGAGTCGAGATAGATAAAGAGCATAATAATTTTCACGATCTGAAATCCATATGGTGTCGCGTATACTCAAACTATCAGATGAGCAGATGGACAAGAATTAACTTTTTTTAGATAAGTATATATTTATTTCGCATTGTTATGAACGTTTGAGCTGCCTTCACGCGTCACTCATGCGCTATATATTAGCACGATTCCCGACCTGGGAATCGAGCCCAGGTCTTCCATTTGGAAAGCTGATAATTTACCCACTATCACACTTAACTCAGTGACTCAATGTCATTGATTTCCAAGGGAATTATGGGATGTGTTAGGTTCTTTCATTTGGGGGTAAATTTGAAGGAATTTGTTGAATTAAAGCGGAAAAGGAATGATGATAACTACATTTTCTTTGTTCATCATACCTTAAGGTACGTTTCCACGTGAAAGAAACTTGAGAGATGCTCTCGAGTGCAGTTCTCAATGTAGCACGTGCAAAAACGCGCGTGCTACTGCTCGAGATCTGTCTCTGATAGCAGCTCGCCAAATACGAATCATGTTTGAATTTTGAGAGCAGCTGTCGAGAGCTAGGCCACAAATGTAACAAAAAACGCCTTAATGATGGCCTTTCCCGGATAGCAGAAGAGCATTGAGAAGATGCTTATGTTCAGCGGTTTTTTTTTAATGTTTAGAGCTAAATTTGGGACATTTTGCGGAATACAAGATGTGCCGAGTAGCTCGCGATAGTTAATCTCACGTGGAAACGCACCTTTATATGGCTTTCAATTGGATTGGTTTCTCAATAGAAGACACCTGAATAAATTTTACTGGACATTTACTTCAAATTTGAATCGGTTTTCCTGTAAGATTTACTGATTTATTAAACTGTGTAGACATAAAATTGTCCCAGCATACTGAACAAGTGGTTATTTTACATACACATCATTCTTGTTCTGCATCTTCGAATGGTCGTGGTCTCTAAATAGCGACTTTATTGCGTGCAGTAGCAATCGAAACTCCGGTGACTGCATGTGTCGTGTGTAGCTTTTTGGTTTTTCGTCGCTAAAATGCGGCTCAATTTCCAGTAAAGAGCGACGAGAGTGGGCTAGGAAATGCGAACAAATTCGCGCAACTTCCGCATTCGATCGACGTTACTTTTCCCACCCTTTGATGCTCCGTTCCCGGGGTTCCACCCAATAGCGAAGCTGCGGCAGCTGATTCTCAATCGACGCTACTAGTCGCAACCGATCCACCGTCGAGGTTGCTTCGTGCTGCGCTTGCTGTTGCTCTTGCTGCTGCTGCTACAGCTGCGCCGACCCGGCGTCGACGTAGCAAGCCTCCGGCGTCTATTAGAAAATGCAGCCGCGGATTCGACCGCTGGTCAAGCGGATTTCACGCTGGTTTTCATAAAACTTTTTTTTGGCTGTCTCCCAATGGATATCGCTTACTGGACACAGTTGCGCCAATCTGAGAAGGGAATTCCGATCGTTTAAGAGCTGAGTTTTATCCCGGTTGACCTTTGACATTTTCACGCCTATAGCTTCCGGAAATGACCATTTGTCGGAGGGAAACGCGGTCCACTGTCTTGACAAGCTTGCGTCATCACACAAGGTTTTGACTCAAGTCTGCGTGTGTGCAAACTTGCAGAATTTGTCCACCTTTAACTAACTGGCGGTGATGACCTGCTGACGTCAGCAACAGATCTCCACAGTTTTGACCTGCTTGCTTTTTTTGCCATTCAACCAATGACTGACCTGTAGTGCAGTTCTGCCATTGAGAATGTGCTGAAGTCCTGGGTTCTTCAATGGTCGTCTTTGGTGTACTTTCCGTGTTTGAAAACTCATCGGAACTAATGCGTTCTTCGTTCGCCAGTGACGTCATCGCGCCATGTGCGGGGTGGGGAACCGATTCTGGCAACGCTGTTACTAGGCCCCAATGATGCGTCCGTTTCGATTTCGGAAAAGGAGGAAATCTTGAGTGATTGTTTTTTTTTTAGTTCGAATTTTTTTACTTCAATCTCGCGTTTGTGTGCGTTCGGAAAACGAGAAAATTTCTTCCTGGAAGAACTATAAATTTTACGAGCTTTAGTTTTTTTGGTTTTGGATATTTCCACTGTCCGCAACTATCCAAGACGAGGCCTTCCTCCAATGGACGTAGAAAAAGGGGATGACCAATTGGACTAGCCACTCGGTGACGACCCCTGCTTCCCGTGGAGTTAACCTGCAGAAATCTATCAAAATTGGGCCAACGGGTAATGGTGCAACGGATTTACTAATATCCCTTTTTTAAATGTTTTATTTGAAGGTTCTGAAGGTTGTTTGAACATGCTTTTCTGATAGCTGCTTAACTTTAAAATTGTTTAGAGAAAGCATTCCCTAGTCATTGGGAATTTATTTAACGCTAGCCATAAGGCAAATGTTATAAACATCGACAGGTAATCATGTCATATCAAACTTTTAGGGCATCCATCCATATCACCAACAATTTACAAGTAATGCTTTGAAAAAGCAATATTTATTTTATCTCCATTTTGAATTACTTCCATATTCGATATTGTATTATTCAATGGCGTTCAATTGCAATCACGTAAATCCAAATCACCTCATATGTGTATTTAAGTATTGAGCTGGTCATGTTGTAATTTAGGTTTAAGCCCTAAATGACAAAAACTGCAGAACCATAGTTCAAACACGATAGATATTAATGGCAGCACATTTTTGTTTGTTTCACCAGCACAAAAAAACCACATTTGATGATGGATGTAGTTTTGGAATAAATTCCTTCTTCCTTCAACACGAAAAATAGTTGAAAATACAGTTTACTGAAATCCGCAAAATGGCCGCAAAGGCTAATTTTACATACTCAATATAACGTGTGCATAAGTGGGTTTTGGTAGACAGTGTCGTGTGGGTGAATGTCTAATGTCGCGTGAGAAAGAATTTGTCGCCGCAGAAAACTAGGGTCAAAGGTCAAGTTGGCGCCGTGTTTTACCCTTGTTGCAGCTTGCAACGCTCTGACTTCAGAGCAAACGAAGCGTTGATAGTAAATTATGAGAGGCATCAGTTTTATAAGCTTGATGAGAGCTATCCTAATTAACGCTATTATTAATAAAAGGCCAGTTGGGTAGGAGCTCTTTTGAATCTCAGCGCATATTATGAAAGCCACACGCAGGTTTTAAAAATATCACTCAGTTTGTCTAGACGCATGCACGTAGTACTATACGGATCTAATTTAATTATGCTTATTTCGAGGAGGCAATTACAATGGGTAAATAGTACACGACATTTCAGGTGAATAAGCGAATCTTACTTGAAAGTGGCTTGCTATCGCTTTTGTTTTTGGCGAGTGTCACGAAAATTGCGCATTTGTTTGGCGACGTTTTGTTTTTCTTAAAAGGTATACATACAAACAGCAAGCTGCAAACACAGCGAATGATTCTCTCGTTTTAACAAATGATGCCACGATGTATTTTTCGAAAGTTATTTTGCCCAAGAGTTTTTAAGCTGGCATTTCAGTTGTTTCAAGAACATATTCAATGTACCCTTTGCTAAGTAAATTTAGATTTGCTCCATAATGGAAAGTGATGCGAAAAGATATCTCAAGTCGTTTAATATTTACATGTTCTCTTAGAAAAATATGAGTATGTCTTTTTTTCAACCTTTGCACGACGGGTTCCAACTTTAGTGGCTCATTTGTTATGTCTAGAAATGAAAAATAAAAAAGACATATGCAATAACAATCATTTTGTTGTTGTTGTAATTTTGGAACAGTTTTGGTAAACATCCTGGAGTTATGAGCTATAAGAAAAGCAAAGACGCTGTATGTATTTGGCTTTGACATTATATTTTATTCGCGAAATTAATATGGCTTAATAGGGCTATTAGAATAAATGTAAACAAAGTTAATTAACCCCCGTTTTTTAATTATCTGCTTTTTAAAATAAAATAAAGGATGTTTGAAATTGTATTACACCGTGTAAGGTTTATACGATATGCTGACTTTGTATGCGATCAGTAGCGTAACTATCTGGTAGCGAAAGCAAGCACCGCTTTAGGGTCATATAAATCCAGTTCCATATTTCTGGGATTTTTTACATTGGCCTACCTTTGTGTTTGTTGTAGGGTGAAAGTTCAGCAGCGGCGGTCCAAAAATTATAGTTCCGCTATGTACTCGAGAAAATAGGTGGCAAACCATAGGTACAGGCGTGTAAGTACTGTTTGTCGTTTTTATGTTGCAGCAAGCGCTGTCTTACAAGTTCGCGTGTCCTGTATAAATCTGTTGTTTAAACCTCTCATATGAACATGCCATTTTAAAAAATCCTCTAAAATACTTGCTAAAATGTGCTCACTTGACGTGCATGCAAACGGGTTAATAGGGGGCAAACAATTGGCACTGGTGTGTAAGTACTGTTGCCGTATTTAAGGGGCAGCATTCGCTACCAAACTTCAAATTGATGACTTAACAAATCTGTTCGTCAGGTATAAATTTGTTGTTTAAACCTCTCTCGTGGGCGCCCAACTAACAAAATTTCGTCTAATAATCTTGCTAAAATTTGCGTATTTAATTATACATGAACACAAGAGAATAGGGGGCAGCAAGCACTGCCATATTTCAGATAGATTACCTAACAAATCTGTTAGTCAGTAATAACTGGCTTATTTAGAC
>JAQGAE010004794.1:0-12205 GCA_034696685.1 Julus scandinavius | reverse complement strand
ATCTCTTTTGGTTTGCCTGGAATTGTGTTTTAAAATTTCACCCATTGAAAGTGATAGGGTTGTGATTCACCTTAAGAAGGTCTTTAAGCATCTGCACAGCGAATTGCGATTCGGCGAGATGTTATGTTCTTTTTGGGAATGGACACGCGGGCAAACCAACTGTCTCGCAAACGATATCATTATTAGCTATGGCTCCTATCAAATCGCGAATCAGTACTGTCCCCGTACCACAGTTTTTCAAATCGCATGAGCTTGAGACTGAACTCAGTCTCAAGTAACAGATGCATACAACAGCTGCACCGAAAAATTGCCAAGACAAGCTCAAGATAGCCAAATGTGAGACTCGGCAACTGTGGAAGCACCTAGCCTCGATGCTGGAATTCATGTTAGATCTAGACAGTCTTTGAAATATTTAATATTCCAGACAAAGGGCTTTAAGACTTGCTTGTAGATGAAATTCGGTTTCTTGACTTGGCTAGAGTGCTTAATCACAAGATGTTACTCGTGCATTTCAGCGTGCGACACAAAAGTCATGCCAAAAGGAAAACGACAAGGCTGCCGGCATGAAAAAGAAGAAGCGGAAAAAGGCTGTTGTTAAGTGCGAGCACGAAGACGAATGTTTCCGCTGTGGCCACGATGGCGAGCTGCTCATGTGTGACCGTAAAAACTGTCCCAAAGCCTATCATCTCAGCTGCCTTAGCCTCGAAAAGCCACCCCATGGTAACGTCTTTCCCATTTTTCAAACAAAAAAAGCTCATTCTATGACACTTACCAGAGTTTCTTTTCTATCCGTAGGACGGTGGGAATGCCCGTGGCACCACTGTGATATGTGTGGGAGGGTATCCACGTCCCTCTGCCTGGTCTGCCCAAACTCGTACTGCAAGGAGCACGCCGGAGATAATATCAAGACGCACGATGATGGTATCACCTACTGCACCGATCACATCAAAGAGGATGAGGCCATCGTAAGTTGCCTGCCGCCGCCAATGGTGGAGGAAAACAGACCTTCCCGTTACCTAGCCAAAATAATGACAAAATTTGTGCAATGTTTATCAGGCTGTTTTCAAAGGATTGTGAAGTAAAATCCTGAAAGGAAATGATTGATTTTTAAAAAAAAATTGATATATTTTATTTTTGCAATTTTAAACTGCACAAACAGGCAGTTTGCTTTATTTTTTATTTTATTTTTTTCTTGCTGGAGATTTATCGATATTAGGCCAACCGTATTTGCGGTAATAATATCAAGAATGCCTGTTTCTAGTGCCATAATCACAAGAAATCTTAAAAACTGATGCTGTTACCAAGTTGGAAACATTCGCATTTTTTTTAGCAATTTTGTTAAGCAATGTTTATTTTTGTCTTGTTTATTTTTTTAAAATATTACGAAATGATTGGATACCAGATTACTTAATAAAAAAAAAAACAATACAAGTTTTTTAAATCCAATTGGCAATCTGATTAGTTAATTCTGTACACCCATACCTCGCTATACGGCCTAAATACGTTCCGGAAAAGTTGGTCATAAAGTGAAAAGCCGTATAACGAAACATTGTGGTCTGTAAATCAAAAAAATGCCATAATTAAAAAACGCCGTTATAGCGATGTATAGGTGTACTTTGAAACAACATAGAATTTCGCAATTCTATGAGTTGGGAGAGAACCTAAAAATTAAGACACGCATTTTCTCATCTGTCAGTGCCCAGCCAAATTAATATTTACAAAAGTTATTTTCTTACCAATGATGAACCCCACTTTCTTTTTTCTACTGCTTACAGCATCTCTCCGTAGACGTCGGGCTACAAAATCCTGCCGAGGCCGAAGGCGCTTGCATCGATGCACCCAAGGTGGAGCCCACAATCATCAACCTGAAGAAGAGGAAGTGCGAACGGATAAAGGAGTCCCCGGCCGAGAAGAAGGAGCCAGTGCTAGTCCCCGACAAGAAGCGGCAGCGGATGATCGCCGAGAAGCTGAAAATCAGACTGAACGGCAGCAGCAAGCACGGCTACCCGACATGTAAACGGATATGTGACATGCCCAAGAAGGGCAAGGTTACGGTGGGGAAGAAACAACAGCGCGCAAAAGTGAACGCGGTGGCAGCGCACGTCAGCAAGACTGCGAGAGTGCAGCATGTGAACAACGGCGTGCTCAAGCCCAACGAGTCCGCACCCACTGTGAAAATAAAGTCCGTGAACGGCAGCGTGGGCCCCATCAACGGAACAAAAAAGCACTGCAAACTGAAAACGGCACTTTGCAGCAAGAGCGTCAAGAACAAAAAGGCGCAGCCAGTATCCAAAGCCGTCCTCGTCCGAAAACTGAACGGTAAAACGATCAAACTCGCCCCCAAAAAGAAAAGCACAAAGGCGGCGGTTCAGCCCAAAATTACAGACATGTCAGAGGGCACGGTAGAGCGGACAGAAAAAAGCGCACCGCAGCCATCATCTGCAGGTGAGGCTGTCGCCGCCTTGCCTAAAGTCACAGAACCCCCGTCGCAACCTACATAGGCGACGCCATACTTTTCAAGATCATCTTTATTTTTAAGGACATCATTGTCGTTGCTCTGATGGCGGCCATTTTGTTCGTTTGCATTTTTGGAACCAGTCATTCCGTGTCACCCGGAGTCGGATAGCCAGCCGTTGTTGCTTTTTATTCACTTTGTGCTTGAAATCTAGATCGAGTGTTGACAATTTAGTCCATAAGCAGCCATTTCAAAGTCAACATCCGCAACTGTAAAAATTTAACGACAAAGTTTTCTTCTAAGAAATCAATATCTGCAAATAAACTTTGAGAATTTAAAGTTTTTTAAATGCACGATAGCACTGGTAAATGAAGTGTACAGTATTTTTTTTTTCTTCTTGCAATTGTATTCTTTTAAACCAAAACTACAATTTTTACCTTTTATGGGATTGACTTTTGGGTTTGCTTTCAATGCACTTGACACAATTAGACCAATTTTAACAGACGATTTGCAGATCTGGTAAAATTCTGTGAGAATCTTTCAAGAACTTTACATGCATTTTGGCCTGTAAAGTGCAACACGCATTTATTCAGTGTAAACAGATTTTAAGGCTCAATGACAAGTTACATTCAATTTTATTCTGTTATGTCATTAATGTGGGACAAAGTATTGATGCTTTTTTTTCTAGACAAAATCTCTGCGAGGAATGTGTAAATATACTAACTTAAGGTTAAACCTAACCAGATCGATGGTGTCTTGCACAAAGATTTTTTTCAGTTTGCATTTGTTAATTGTCTTTTTCGATTTTTCAGAAATGCAGTTAATGTGTTTTAAGTTTTCTTAGTTTTTTAAGACAAAAATTGGTAAGAAGGGAGGGAGTTGAAATCATGATTGCTGATCTTCACTAAATTTACGGAGGTACAATTTGGGACTAGCCGTAATTGCTTACTGGATAATGCAAGCATTTTTTATTGCCAAAATTAAAAAATGCTTCTGAACGAGTTGAAAACAATCGTGAAAATTGTTTAGGATATGCCAAAATCTGATTATTCCTCCAAGAATTTGTCATTGTAAATAATGTGACTACATGGGAATTTGTAACCGCATTTCCCAAATAACATTAAAGTGTATGTGCCCCTGAATTTTTCATGTTTCATAAATGGAAAAAAAAACCTGAAGATTTCTCGAAAATGTGTTTTATGCCATTGAGACAAGTGTTTTGGGGATGAGTTTTGACTTTTTTTTTCATGCTTAGTTTCATGAATCGCAACGAAAGACAGGACATTTAAGCAATGTGATTATTAACCATAACTCCCATTTCAGGAGTTCTGGAACACTGAATAAATGTGCATGCTGTAATACAGCACAATTATTTACTAGATTTTTTGAAAACAAATAATTAATAATATGAGAAAAAAAACTTATTCTGGAACTACGCTGTTAAAGTTGAGCAGTTTTTGAGTTATTTTAGAAATTCTTCTGATGTTATGTAAAAGCAGCTTTTTGTTCTTTGTTTACATTAAAATTTCGTTTTATGCCCTGTTTTGTTGTAACCCGCACATGTTTTATGCATATTGTTCCCAGATTGGGCATTAAAGGCGTTTTAAGACCTAACAGCTGTGGTTACTGCGATGGAATTACATAAAAAGTTGGCTTACAAGAGGAAATATTAAATAAAAAATTGGACGTTTTTTACATAAAATATTCACTAACTTACAAAATGCTAGATACCTATGATGGGAGACGAATAAATCATGGGAGGACTAGTTTTCAGATTTTTTCAATAATTTCCTAATTCAAGCTTTCTTTCTACATAATTTCATTGATGTGACCACAGTAGTTCGGTAAATTTTCCCAACGTGTGCAGAACCAATGCGAATGTTTCACACAAAAATATATTTTAAAAGAAGTTTATCCCGCCCAAGTATTCCACATGAAGAAAAATAAAATTTGCAAATATATTCATTAATTCAGTGTTTTTCGACCCGATTCAACTCGTGACGAGTTTGTGCCACCATTGTCATAGTACCAAAGTATTTTATAGAGATATTTTATTTTCAACGAAATGAAACTTAGTCGGGTTTTGAATAACTGTGTCACTGATTGAAAAACACTGCATTAGTTAAAACATGAGTTGTTGAAAATCTTAAGTCAGTCACCCTTTTCTGTTTCATAGTACAGTTACGAAGAAGTGTTACTGTAATCGGACCCAGTAAATACCATGCCATTTTATTTCCGTTAGGTATTTCTGCAAAGTATTAAATAAGGGGGTAAAGGGGTTTTGAAAGCACTGTCGCAATTTTTAAAAGTCCGTGAGTGTGTTTCAAGCCCCTTCTGTCAGGAGAGTCAAATTGGTGAATATTGCTCTGTTGATCTGCTTTTTGTTGTTGCTGTCTGCTCATGGGTGGAATGTCGATTCTCGATCAGAGTTTGGTGTCTTCCAATTTCTGGGAAAATACGCGACAAAGTCGGCCTATCGTTCAGTCAGTTTTTCTTTGTAATTTTGAAGTGTGTATAAGTAACAAGTCTTGTTTATTTGTATCATAAGCCCAGCATTTGCCCTCAAGATAAATAAAGGGGTTTAGTAAAAAAAAAACTGCAAGATCCACTTGTTGGATGTTCATACGAGTAAATACGGCGGAGTTGAATTAAGATGTCGTGTTAATTTAGATTGTTAAAAAGTTTTGAACAATTGTGTAGTTGTTCAGCAACTAAGTATTTTGGCAATAGCATGATCCTCTTGTAAATCTAAATTTCAGACAATTTATGTCAAAAATTACCGAAAATATTCTTGTAAACTGTTTGGTCAGTTTTCAAATTTGCAATTAGAAATTATATATATACATATTTGTATTGCTGATAAATACATTCTGCTTATGCATTGTGGGAATCTGCCCACCTGGAAATTGGAATTATAGCTTTTTCGGATTTTTTGGGTATTTTATAATAGAATTCAAGAGAGGAAGGACCACAGTCGCGGCCGATTTTTAGAGGAACTATCATGGAAAGCCATCAAGGGAAACAACTATTGAACCCAAGTTTTCCTAAAAAAAAAGCCGGTAGCGTTACTGTCATAAAAATCTAACTAAGCGAGATGTCTATTCAATAATCATGACATCCTCAATCTTGACCAAATGTGGTTTGGGCTCTCAGCCCTTAAATGCCGAAATTTTCAGACTACAATTTTAATTTTGGAAATTAACATTATCCTCCCACGAGGAAGTATTAGACTGACTATTAAGTCCCTCAAATTGTCATTACATTTTTAATTTGTAGTGGTATAACAACAACATTCATTTCCCTTTCTGTGTTTATTTATATTTTAAAATTTAAATAAGCTGTTGTCATGTTTCATCACTGTGAATGTTAACATTTCCTGCTTTTTAAGACCTTGCAAAGTGGCAGTCAAGCTCAATTCCCACATTCGTACGAGACACATTTACGCTCATTTCCGTGTCATACTCTTCTGAACATGCCCAGCCTCAAATGCAACAACGTGTAACACTTAAAGAGTCTGTGAAACGTGTCACGTTAAATTCAGCGTATTTCTTGGATTTCAGAAATGCTGCTCCATAATAGAATAATAATAATAATAATAGAATTTTATTGTATAGCAAGCTTACCGCGATTTATAAAGTTGAAAGCACTAAATCACATCTCGACTCCTAAATATAGGAAGCGTTCGATACAATCTTTTAGTCCTTGATTTGCTCGTACAGTTTGGGCACGTAGTCGTCCCATTGTGCCTGGTAGAAGTTGCCAGCCACCGGATTCCCAAGAGCGTATTTCTTGGCAAAGTCGCGGATCTTGAAGTTGTTGCGGCCCTTGCCGTCATTCTTGGTGTGCCGCTGCTCATCACACGTCAGTTTGCCAGGCTGCTTGTAGGCCAGAAAGATGTAGCGGTGCAATCCTACAAAAGCAAGAGCTCTGATTTAAAATCATCTTGGTCAGTTTTTGTTCGATGGTGATTATTTTATAATCAATTCTGATAAGACGTGGTTGCAGAGTGTTTAGCAGTTAATTTTGGTGGAATCCGTGTGTCATTTTTATGCAAAAGGTAGAAAAAACTCACCAGTTCCTTTTGGAGGTCCAGAGCCAATGTAATCGCTAATGATTTCTCCCTTTGCCAAATCATTGCCTGGCACGTTGACAATCAGCCAATGAAGCCACTCGCCAAATGTCGGTTCTGCCCTTGATGGGGCGTCAGGATCTAGCAAAGGGTTATCAGGCAATAGTTGAATCGGGTTTCAAGATTCTCTTAAGGATTATTTATAATTATGTTTGTGGCAAAACTTTGCACGTCAAAGAAGAATATTCAAAGCAGGAAACGCGACTGCAGATTGGTGGAACATCTCAGTAGAAAATCTACCGCACTTTATTCAAGTTAACTGCTGGCAGAATTTAAAACTACACATTTTGCAATTATGAATGGTAAAAAACTAAATCTTTGCAATAAAAGAAAAAATGCAGTTTTTTTGTTTCATTATACACCAAACAAACTGCAGTTAATGTGCAGTAAAAAACAGCAGATTTTCTGAATAACTGCAATGGGGTTTTCGTGACTACTTTTTTCAAGCCTGTTCAGTAATATTAAGAGTTGAGGGAAGACAAAACCTAGAAAATCATTTACCGGTCAAACAGAATGTGAAGAGGCTGCTACTTTCAGCATCAAAATGTACCGTGGGGCGATTCTGAACCTGGGTAGGCGTTAATTCATTCCCTTGTTGAGCCTCCACTCCACTGTCATATTTTATCTGTTAGAGAATTAATTGAACATTTTTTTAAAAAACGCACTCACAAATTAGGCATGCTAATTTTAGCATCCATGGAAGATTTGGCCATAAGCACTATTAAAAAATTTAAAACCAATTTTGGTAACCACCCATGTTTCTAAAGCGAATAATAGAGTGACTTGTATTTAATATCATTAAAGTATTAGTAGTGTCAGTTGTCAACAGTCTATGATAATGTACAAAAAGTATTTCGTACATGTAGGCTAAATCTAACTTGTTTCTTCGTGCCATTTAGCGCAAAATGCAAACTTAGGAGCAGTGTTTTCAACAAATTTCAATTCAGGGCAACCTAAATTGCGCTAAAAATCTTGCAGCACAAAAAATAAGTATTCAATTAACAGGTTTTCGCATATTCAATTAGAAATCAGGTTTTGAATAAAATAATCTGCTCTTTGATGTGCAATTCAATGTTTTGAGACATTTTAAATGACAATTTTACACCCGGGCACAAAGTTGCAAAACACACCTGTAGAGCCTGAATTCCTGTAAAAATTAACACCAGACGAAAAATACCAATTTGGAGAGTGGGTGATATTTCAAGGAGTTCAAGGCTCATCCCTTAAATTTTCAAGCACCCCTTCACATGACAAATGCTTCGATCTAGTTTGAAAATGTTTGTAGAGAGCGCAAAATGTAGTTTTTATATGGGAGCAAGGCCATATATATGGGAGGAGTTGAAGTCTTGGGGATAAACTCCCCCCTTTCCACCGAAATCCAAAAAATTTGACAAATTCCAAACCAAATTGCTAAAATATAGAAGTGTGATTTGTCTTAGGTAAAAATGCAATTTCTATTTCAACTGGGGCAATAAAGGACCATAAATATATGGCCAAAATATTCCACCCCAAGATTCTGGACCTAACTCTTCCCCCCTCCCCCTTCTTCCCCCCACAAGAAAAAAGTGAGGATATACAGCCTTAATTGTATGGTAGAAACGGAAATTTCCCAACGTAGACAGTAAATTTCACTTATTTCAAACATAGTTCCCGACTTTTATAAGATGCTAAAAAAATATATGTACACTTCCCTACCTTCCCAATTTTTAATGTAACTAACTAAATTGATAGTGGTCTGCATAGAAACATAACTAAATTAAACAGTGTATAAAATAACTTTTTAGCCACGCTATTTCCTTTTATTTAGGTATTTCTGTTTTTTTTTTGTGCTTACAAATTTTGCATATATGCAAAAAAATCATACCGTACTTTAAACAGTACCTAAGGATTGCATATTGCCGAAATGGTTAATTAGCAGAAATTTATGGATGGCATTCGACCACCGTAGACCTTGCCCGAAGCGCAATTAATCAACTTCATGAAAAGTTTCGGATTACTAGATACACATTCCAAAACTACTGCAAACTCTGAACAAAAACCGTCGGATAGTTTGGAATTTCAGTTTTCAAGTCTTAACTTCAAGTAAGTTATATTTGAATATTGTTACGGAATATTACCTGAATCGTATTAGCCGGCACTACGTCGATTACGTCTGGAACAACTCCTTGGGCTTCCATAGCGATGATTTTCTGCGAAAAATTTCTGTAACCCAAACGTAAGACAGAACGCAAAAGGCGCATAAGGTTAAATACGTTTAAGGCAAAAATAATCTAAAATAAATAACCGTTGTTGACTCGACTATAAATGCGTAGGAAACGACCAAAAGCAAATATCAAAATGCACTCGAAAGACTGCAAAGCGCCACAAGTAGAGTCTGATCACCTTGGTGAGGCAAGGGGTCCGAATTAAGCAAATAAGCGTTGACGTGCCATTCTGCGTGTTGCTACTTTCAGGAAATGGGGCCGTCCAAAATGGGCGCCTGGGGGATTAGACTAAAATAAAAGTTTTGAAACTTGTTTTGAAAATCTAATTTAAATCGAAGCATTTTTCATGAAGTTGTGATTTTTGTTATTAGGTTCTATTTTTTTATGACTCACAGTGTAGAACATTACCAACTTGTATTTCGATTGAACCGTACTTTCAAACTTGTGTCTATCGCCAGGGAGTGAAGCATGAAAATAATAATATTAATTTTATAGTTACTAATTTTAAAAAAACCTGAATTTTCAAATTCAAAAAGAACACATAAGTGCCTCCGATCTTTAACGATCGTGAGAATATTCTCTCTAAACCATGATTAATAATTGAAGCGCATCTCTGGCAGCTTTATAATAAAAGGGGTATCACAACCCTACTCCTTTTAATGGGTGAAATTTTCAAACACACTCACAGTCAAACAAAAAGAGATTAATTAAAAATAAAAATTGTTTCAAATAGTTTGATAAATCTGCAAGAGTATTATTTTGTCGTTTTTCACTTTGAAATGGTAGATTTTTTTAAAAATTAATAAACAAGTTTGAAAAATGTCCATTAATTTGCACATGCTGCCAGCAGTTGGCCCAACTTTTCTTTGGGTCCTCATTCCCAATTCCAGACAAAATTAATACCGACAATACAACAAAAATTTGCAAATACTTTGTTTTTAAGAAATGATTTTAATTGTGATAACCTCGTGTAGAATGAATAGTTGTTCACCAGAAACTCACATTTTTGTAGTAAACATCCACAATTCTCCCATTTATTTTTTTAAAAAATAAATAAACTTGGCAAGAATAAAAAAATCTATAGTGTTCAATTTTAAGATTTCTACCAAACAATAAGAGTAAAAGAAAGACTAAAAATAACAATTCTAGTTTACATGAAAAACAAATTACAAACAATAATTTTTATATGAGATTTGAAGCATTATTACTAATAATTCTCATTTCAATCTTAAATGTCTTTGTTTCTGACTTCTGTACAAAACTTAAAACCGCAAAATACCACCAAAAAAATGAAATTCATATTAAAATTGTGGAAAATTATGCTGAAAATCCATTCATGATCTGAAAAATCTGCACATTTAAATTCTCATATGCAAGTTATGTTTTGCAAGAGTTATTAAAAGGTGATGTCAATTAATTAATACACGTCAAAGTAAAAGCTAGCACTCACGCTAAACTTGATCTTCACTTATCGTTTTAATTTAAAGATTGTGGTAGTGCATAGCCGACAAAAAGCCGAGTTAACAAAAAAAAAAAAAAAAAAAATGCACCGAAAATGAAAAAAGAGAAAACAATCCATTATTATAAGTCGATGATCGCTAGATCGAACATTAAATATATAGATAGATATATATATATATTTTTTTTACACGTACACAAGCGCATTTGCCCGATTTTTTGTAGTTTTTTAAAGTACCGTACGAATCTAGATGAGGCGTGGATTTGATTTGCTTCTTTTTGTACATTAATAGTATGATTCTTCTAAAATAACTATACATCAAATGAATTTAAGGAGTGAGCGACTTTCTGTCGTGGGTGCAAACCTGTTTGCTGGAGTCTCGGTAAGTTTGCGACCAGAATGCCGCGAATCCTCTAAATGCCGAAATCACAAAACACGTGCATTTTTACAACATCCGTTTCCACATTACAACACTCGACTTGTGCCCGATTGGCCCGGCGTAAATGTAAAAAAAGGGGATGGCTTTCTATGGTTATTTTCATAGATGTGTTCGAATTAAGCAGAATTTGTTCAAATACGAGGTGCAAAAATTTACTGGACTTTCAGAAGTTTCAAGATCATTTGATTTTAAGATCCCCCAAATAATAGTAAAAATATCACAGTTTCTGATGCTAGCAAATTATCATAAATTACACATGTTTGCGAACCTGTTTCCGACAGGTTTTCGACTGCAGTTCCATCTTGCCTGTTGTACTGGTTAGTTTGAAGTGGTTTATCGACTATTGGGATTTTCCGTGTTCGGATCACGCGATGAAACAAGTTCTCGACAAGCTCTTGCAGATTCTCAACAAGTCAGACTTTCAACAAAACCTAACTTATTGAGAATTTTTGTTGAAACTACTACAAAAATAATTTGGGCAATCAGGCAAACGAAACAATTAGTGATGCCATCCATGTTGGTAGTTATAAAAACAATGCCAAAAATTTCGAAATGAGCTCATTGTAAAAATAATACTCCTAAATGATACACGTTTGATAATTTTAACTTCAATTAATAATGGCTTGTTGCAACCAGTCATGAAACTGCTACCAAAATTGGGGATTAATTGCCGAAAGACGAGCAGGGGAATAACGGCGAATGTAAACAACCAAAACCACAACCACCGCCGTGGAAATGCACATGAAAAATAAATTTGTCCCACCGATTTTATGAAAACAAGAGGATGGATATCTACCGAGAGGACGTTCCAAACAGGTTTGATCCCATTCTGAAGTGAGGCTCTCGTTTGCCATGGGTATGGGCTCCTCACTCATCGTCGGAATCTCCGTCGCTGGCGTAACCTGGTCCCTGAGGGCCGATGGGGCCCCTGGACTGGGGCACGACGCTGCTTGCCCTCCGGTAGTAATTCAGCCATTCTTCGACCATTTGTGCCACAAGCAATGGCCGCCGCTGGATTCGTTGCTGTGCTACCAAGATTCCGCCTTCCATGATGCAGCAATCAAGCCACTGTTTGAGGATTCGCTCTTCATGCCCAATCTAAAATCAAAAACAGTACTTTTGAAACCAGTTTCTAAAACATCTCCAGATTGCAGTAACCTTATTTGGGAACTGTAAATTTGCAAAATGCCCAAGAAAATATTTGGATTCGAGACCAAAAGTAGAAAGTGGTTAATAATATTTAAAAATCAAATCAATGCACACTTTAAGTCTTAATTTTAGGCATTTTCAGTTTTGGTAATTTGATCAAGCAAACAAAAAACTGTTCACGAAAAGTAAAAATGGCAAAATGTTGAGACAAGTTTGAAAAAAGTAAAACTGCCTTAGAAAGTTTTGTTCTATTGATAGACTGTTTATTCGGCGTTTTTATAGAAATAATTGTGTTAACGGGGTTTGAAACCCTATCCTTTTCAATGGGTAAATTTGCAACGACACTCACAGCCAAACAAAAAGAGATTAA
>JAQGAE010004793.1:0-12209 GCA_034696685.1 Julus scandinavius | reverse complement strand
TCTGTTTTTGAAAAGCAATTTTTCTGTTTTTGAAAAGCAATTTTTCTGTTTTTGAAAAGCAATTTTTCTGTTTTTGTAATGCAATTTTTCTGTTTTTGTAATGCAATTTATCTGCGTTGAAAAGTATAGATTTTTTGGAAAAAAAAACAACAATTTTTCTGAATTAAAAGTGCGATTTTGCTACTCTAAAAGTGCAATTTTCATATTAAAAGTTGCGATTTTTTCTGTTTTAGAAATGCACTTATCCTGTGTTAAGAGATTTTTCTTAGGTAAAATGCACCTGTTCTTGAGGAAAAGTGTAATTTTTAGGTAAAAACGCAATTTTTTTTTATTAAACATGAGATTTTTCTTATGCAAAAGTGCGACTTTTCTACAGTAAAATTTCAATTTCTATATCACCTGGGCCAATTCTCGACCCTAGCTGCCAGGCCCTGCATAATACTGGCGATTCTAAATATATGTCTAAAATAGCCCACTCCAAGATTCTGGACACTATCCCCCTTCCCCAAAATGTGATGACATATTTTTATTTGCTTTTCCCAAGAGAAAGCCGATAATATTAAAAAAAACTTTGAATTTATGTGAATTTTGTCAAATATATTCTTCTATAAACTCCTCCCTTAACGATGGCACTGCTGTGAATAATGAAGCATTCGCTTACAAATGATGTGTTCGTCATGCGTTAGAAGCTCATCACGATGTTCATTTTAACCTCATACTCTTATAAAAACTTGCAATCATATTTTATGGATTAGCTTGAAAGCATGAAATATCAATGCAGTCAAAATAAGCAGTGTTAACTAAATCAAGCACGGTTACGACAAAAAAATAACAAATGCTTCAAAAATGTAACAAATTCCAGGAAGAGCAAAGAAGAATATCCAAACTTGAAAAATTGTACATTACGCTCTAAATAGGGTTACAATACATGTTAACTGTCAGAAAAATTCGCCATAGTGAGAAACTATATAAAATAGAGGAGAATGGCTTGTGAAAGGTAAAGACCAAATTGGTTTTAAAATCCCCGAGAAGATGTTTTTTTGGGATTCCAATCAAAACAAAGAAATAAAAAATTCATGTAGAATGCAAATGCAAGAAAAACGGAACGACTGGAACACACATAAGCCTAGAATTAAAAAACATCGATTTTTCAAAACAACACCATGGAAATCGATAGAGATCTCATCTTAGAATTTTGTGCATTTCTTAAACAGCTTTTAAAGTTTCTATACTTTTAAAACTACATATTCCATATTTAACTATGTGCTGGATAATAATAAAAGATAGAAAATTCTCAGCAATTTCTGACAAAACTGGATGAAATATTAAGGTTTATAATTTACGCTTGATTCATTAATGACATATGGTTTAAAAGCGTTAAATTTTTTGGTATAGGGTTAAGAGTGCCGCTAAAACAACAGTAAATATGAATGTTTACATTGAGTTCCAAAATTTAACGATAACTACGACTTGTATGTAATAAGTTATATATTAAAATATTCGATGTAACATTCATTACATCGAATATTTGTTACTTTGTGCTACTCGTATAATGATTTTAATTAGAGTTTCATTCTACCCTTCAAAGATATTGCCAGGAAAAGCAGTTTCCAATATCAATGAACATGCAAAGACGAAGACATCAATGTTCAACATAATTCCTAAAGATTCTTCGAAATGCGAAAGTGTCATAAAACGATTCCATGCTTTCTGGCACAGAAGCAAACATACAAAATGCGGATAGAAAATGACATTTACGAGTGTGAATGCATTTGTGTTTGTATATATTTGGAAAATTTTCAATTTGCTTCCTATATGTGCCTCGCATAAGCCCTAAATTGAATTTCGTTGAATCGTTGGTGTAGTTTCTTATCACTTGAAAGTATATGTATGTATAGGTACTAAGCGATGTGGAAACTTGTTTCTCAAGTGAGCGGTCAGAAAATTAAAGATTGGAGATAATCAGTTAAAGTTTGATGCAATAAAACGATAAAAGACCAATACTATCTAGATATTAGCTTATGCATGTCTAGCAAAACCGTTTGATATTAAATTTGAAATATTTTAATTTAAATATTTTCAAAGCGAAAATTGCAGTCTCTGAAAATGTGCTTCAAAAGCAGTTTGCCACAATAAGTCCATGTAATCCATCTAGCATGACATTTAATGTAAAAACAGTTATTTAATGGTAACTAATTTATTTGAATTTTAATACTGTATATTGGAACCTAAAAATTTCCTCTTAAATTTCTCATAAGTCTTAAAAGTAATGAAGTTAATTTCCATTAGCTAATATCGAAATTTGCAAGTCAAGTTTCGATGACAGAGTTAAACGCAAGCCAAAGTTTTACAGTAATGTACTGTACAAACAGAAATCTAATTTCAAAAACAAGGCAGCAATAATTATTAGGCAATCGAACCTAACAAACCTCAACTAATGATAGGTGGGATTTAGATGATGTGAATGAAATTAAATTACCAAAAGATGAGACAAATATACGAAAAGACGAGAGGAAAAAGCAAAACAGAGACGAGCACACATTTTAGTGAACAAGACAATGACAGCTAAGTAGAGATGAGTAAGCCTAAATTAAGAGACTAAATAGGGCCTGATGCAAAGATGAGGACAACAGTAACTAGAGAGACATCAAGAAACTGAAAAACAAGACAAAAGTGACAAAATGAAAGAAGAAAAAAACGAAATCTACAAAAGCCAACTAGACAGCAATGACGAGATAGAGAACTCAAAATACTAGCAAATGGGACCGAAGGGAAGAAAGACAAACAAGCATACAAAAGAGAAGAAACAGGCAAAGAAAGCTTATACACATTTATATCAATGTAGAAAAACGTATTGCAGCAGAAAAACTGTCAGTACATGTGTTTTTACAACACTCGAGAAAATTAAAGTGAGATTGAACCTATGTTTAATCAGAAAGGTGTTATTCTAATCGGAGATTTTTATTTCAAGATATGAATTTTAAGTTTCAAGTTGACAAATACACACAGAAGGCAAGAAAAATTTCCAAATAAGGGAAAGCGTTATATCAAATCAAAAAAACCTTAGAAACAATGCTTGGATTCAATTATATTTTAAATGCCTTATATATGTAGAGCAGTTTCATGCAAAGAGATCTGTACACTGAAAACTCAAAATGTGCAAAAAAGCACCCCGAAATGTGTAAAAAAGTTGCGCACACATTACCTATTTTTATATGTCAAAATGCACAGTAGTGTGTTTTGACAACACACTACTGTGCATTTTGACATTCAAATGTGTTATATTGCATATAAAAATAGGTAATTTTACACATTTATGTGTGCACAACTTTTTTACACATTTGGTGTGCTTTTTTGCCCATTTTCAGTTTTCAGTGTACTAAGCAAATCGTGTACAAGTAAAATCATTAAGAGGGGAGAATGGGTGTGAATGCCCACATGGAAAAGAAATGCATTTCAAAAATGCATATAGATTGCGACACTGAAATGAATTAAAATGAATTTTGAATGTATTTTGAAATACATTTTTAAACACATTTTTAGAAATGCATTTTCGGTGTCTCAATCTATATGCATTTCTTTTCCATATGGGTGGAAGGTAGAAGTAATGGGACATTGCCAATAATTTAAAACTGTAATGTGCAAAAAGATTGACACTTGTGTACAAATTAAGATTGCATTTGTTTTCCTTCATTGGTTTGTGGAAAATGGTGGCCTTTTTTTGAAGCACAAGAAAGCAGGAAGGAAAACTGATTTTACAACCAAAAAGTTAGTTTTTACTTCAAATATATTATACTTTTCTAAAACTATAGTTTATATAGGCATTGTTTTCATATTAAGTACATAAATACCAGTCAGGATGGTTATGATATTTTTAGGTGTTTACTGGCAATCTGGCAAATCCTTTTAATCCTATGGTGCAGGTGTTTGAGACAAAGACTTAAGTAGGAGGCCGTTTGGAACACAACAGTCCAGTAGGAATGGGACTGTCCCAGTCATCACCTGAGTAGTTGGTAGAAGAGTTCTTTTATAATCGACTTGATGATATAGATCTTGATACCATGCTGAAGCTTACCACAACATTTCTGTGTGGACGTAGGTCAAGATTGTGGGAAATCTATACCCCCCTGTCTCTTTTCACAAGTTAGTTAGATTTAATTAAAATATCCTGACAAGAGGTATTTTTTTGTGGAAAAACTGTGTTCTTATTAATGCAAATAAATAAAATCTTACATTAGTGTGGTGTAATACATTTTATCTCCTTTTAAACTCAAGTGTCCTAATCCTCCTGTGCGCAGGAGGATGTTGTAATTTCAAATATATTTTTATTTTAGTAGTAAGAAAATATTTTCAACACTGTGCACAATATTTACAATAGTATAAATTAAATTTGCGAATAAAACTTGGTATGTTTTATGGTTTGTGAATATTAAAAATAAATAAAAAGATAAAAAGTGTCTATTCTTACCCACACTCCTCAACTAACATTAAATTTGCCATCATTGCCGTGATTTCATTTAACATAAATATTCAGAGTATCATTTTCACAATTTTTCCAGCTCCACATTAACAAATAAATGTGTCTAAAACTCTGTATTCCAAAAGGGTGGAGATCAAATAATTACGAGTATAAGCATGTGCACACGCAATAGTAACGTTTGCCTCCTAGAAAATGTACACCACTTCATATAAGTCGTTTGTGTGCATTTATGACTAGAAGCCTAAATGAAAAGCTTTCATCATTCCAAACTACGTGGTTTATTTATTTCATTAATGCAAATGATCCTCATAATCAAAATGTGCATGCAGGATTTATATTTTCACTAGTACCTGCAGCAAAATGGCAAATATCCCTTCTAGTGTAATATCTGGTTGCGTGTGCACAGTTGTGCTGATTGATTTTACCAAGACATGCAACACGGCAACACGTTGCAAATACAGCAGTTAATTTGCAGGAATTTGGGACTCGCTATTTTAGGGCATTCAAATTACTCGCAAGGCATGCAGTCACATGGGAGACGTTGCCTCTTCGCCTCGCTACTTTTAAGCATTACATTTGATTCAGAAGATGCGCGAGTGAATCCAATGATTACTGATTCAGAAAAATACCAATGAAAAATCCATCAATACTAACAAACGCCAGTTGCATTTCACTACTTCGACGCATGCGTTATGCTATTATGCAACTTTAACCGCAGCCTATTTTTGCCCTATAGGCAAGCTATTTTCAAAGTGCAGCAATGCACCAAAATCCATAGCAGTATATTACATATATTCAGCGAGCTACGTTTAAAGGTTAAAATGATGCTAAAGGGCACTGCACAAATTGCCTATACAATATAAACATCGATTACTTAATCTGGGTGCAACCCTCTGCATTATTGTAACACCAATTTCGTGCAAAACACCAATGAACATCATTAACATAAATTCGAGTCTTCACACTTTTAAAGTGAATGAATAATTTTAGAATAATTTAAGCTTGATGTCGACTTACTTTTGGAGGAACGAGGGCACGACGGCGTGTAAGGGCAGAAGCTGGAGGTCCTTGTGCCTCGATATCATCGTGGTCACTATCTGCTCGATCATCAAAGGAAGACAGTTTTCGGAAAACATCGGCTTCATTTTCCTAATAAATAAAGAAACGAAGTAACTCTATTAGATTATAAGGATAATTCCTTTGTACATATGTAAGGATCCCCTGGGGGCTAGTCTCGCGCATCATAGGAATGCGAGGGACAGGGCCTGGTGTTGGGAATGGGACGGGTAAAGTGTAGAGCGGTGTGTAATAGGTATGTAAATTGGGTTGCAATGTTTATTAATTAGTGTGGAATGTTGTGAAATGTTCTGGAAGGATCTGCATTCCTGCTGCCCAGGTTGCCACCAGGGTGGGTGGAAACTGTATATAAAGGGAACCTGGGTCATAAAGGAAGGGGAGTTGAGATTTGGGGCCTGACCCGGTTGGTCAGCCTCTGTGTTGTTCATTATGCGAATCTGTGCTGTTAAGCTGTATGTTGTAAGTCCCATGAGTTGGTGGGCAATATTGTTCAACGTTGAGTTCTGTTTTAAGTTATTAAACAGTTGGAAATCTACCGTTGTGGCCAGGTGTGTTTCCTGCGTTCAGGGTCTGCGGAGCGGGACCTTACACATATAAGAAAAGTTAAAAACACATCATAACTTTGTGTAAATGATGTTATCAACAAGATTCCACTACAGGTATAGTTGTAAAATTAATGATTGCTACCATAGATTAATGGCCCATATCAAAAATTTACAAATACAAGAATATCGCCAACCACATAATATAATACACTATGGAGATACCGTATATTGGACAGACTCGGACAAATTGTACTCATAAGTAGGAATACTGATTACGATTGCTGTGTAATCAAACTCCATAGTATATATAGTCATATAAACTGAGTAATTAAACTTGGGCAAATATGTACTATTCATGTGCAGAAGTACTGATTACGAGTACCTGTGGAATCATACTCTATAGTATGTCAAGTATTTTAATCAGACTTGGGTAAATTGTACTCATGAATACGAGTTCTGATAACGAATATAATGGATATTGCAAAAGTATTGCTTAGGGAACTCAATTTATTTTTAAACACCGTAGGTTTTATTACGAACAGAAACAATTAAAATTTAAACAAATCGTAATCAATATTAGAAAACAAAATAAACCCTTTAAACTTAGCAAAATCTGGGGGATTACAACCCTATCCCTTTCAATGGGCAAATTTGCAATGGTACTCACAGTCAAACAAAAAAAGATAAAATAAAAATAAAAATTGTTTAAAATAGCTTGATAAATCAGCAAGGGCATTCGATTGTCGTTTTTCACTTTGAAATGGTTGATTTTTTTAAAATTAATAAACAATTTTGGAAAATGTCCGTTAATTTGCACACGCTGCCAGCAGGTGGCAACATGAGATAATCAAGTTGTGAGTGCAAAAATTCAAATAATAATTAAATTTAAAAAATCTACTATTTTAAAGTGAAAAACGGCAATCGAGTGCCCTTGCTGATGCATCAAGCCATCCCAAACAATTCTCACCTCCACCCAAACCTCCTTCATTCAACTGTGAGTATCTTCGCAAACCCGACCCATTGAAAAGGATAGGGTTGTGATCCCTCTTAATAATTAAAGGAGGAAAAAGAACAAAGCATCCGATAACAAAAGGATCATAAGTAGAACTGTAAAAATTAGGATACATTCATATTAGCTTTTGGGATGACCCTTATTTAAAGTTACTTAAATGTATTAAATGCAACTAAATTAATTACTTAAAAGTATTAATTTCTAGTCATACTCGAATCCATGGGTACTCATAATTTTAAATTACGTTAATACTCAAGGACATTTGTAGTCACCCATTGTGAGTACATTTTTGCAATCGAGTGCATTGTACACATACGTATTGAGTATATTCGCATTCATTTACGTTTGCACATTTTTTATTCAATTACTCGGTTCCTTTTTTCAGTACTATTCAGAATTTATTCACTTCTCTTTTATTCATTACTCAAATTCATTCAATGTACTCAATTACTGTCCAACACCGATATAATATTGGATATATTCAAGGATAAAAAGGTATAGAAAAGCCACAGTTACAGTTAGATCAAGCATCCTAAATTTCACCAATTTAATTTAAGAAACTGCAATAATTTACTTGTTTTAATCAAAAATTCTCAACAAAAACTTCAAGACTACGTACTTGTCTTAAACACATGTATTTTAGTAAGAACAAATAGTGGTAAAAAGATCAGTTTGTCAAGCCTTGGGCAATTAATATTGAATTCCTCGTAAATAACTTGCGAGACGGGATTCATTTGTTACAAAAAGGTTTAAATCAATATTTTTTTCAACCAGTGTATTTTTTTGTGTGTGTCTTTCATCAACCAACATTGGTCTAAATTGGAACTGTATATCTTAGAACCAATGGATTTTCATACACTTTTTTCTTCTTTTTTTCATCGTTTTGTTAAGGATGTGTCATCACTACTACTTATACTTCCAGCACCAGCCTCATATTAAGAAATACCATCGTTCACCATTAATCATTACACCTCTTTCCAATTCCATGTTGTGCCAAGCTAGCACATTTCTAATCAAATGAAGTTCAAGCGCCTTACAAGTCAGAATCCGCCTTCAGAATCACGTCTGACGTCTGAACGCCAGCGCACATAGATATTATAAATGATTTTAATTCAACAGACAACATAGAATCGCGGTCTATATATAATTGGGGAACAGACCTATATGAACTGAGAATGAAAGCTATAAAGAATAGCATACGAATCCACCATGCATACTTATATATTCATTACAGTTTTTCACCTTTTGCAAAGTGCCGTAAAATTGTTCCAGGTTTGAAAAAATGACGTGGCTAGGGCAAAATATGCAATATACATGTTTTAACCCAATTAACAAAGATTTCAAAATTATACCTGAGAAATTTGGCCCTAACCGATTGTCGATTGTCTCAATTAAACTGAATCCATAGAACTTCTTCTTAGTCAAAATGGTGTGCATTTTATGCCTATACGTGTACTATAGTACACATTGGAGCAAATTAACACGAAACAAAAACAGGGTTTCGTAAACATGTTTACGATGAACAGTTGCTCGAGCACCAGTTTTCTACAAGCAAGTTTCAGCAATCTTTTTGTCAAAAATGCGTGTTTTAAGCAACCATGACGGTGTTTGCTCAAGAGGCGGTGAAGATCAAAGAAAAACATGTTTGCTAGTCAAGGCGCTCCTACATAGGCCTGTTTACCATGACGTATAAATCATTAACCAAAATTGCCATCCATGACCAGTAAACACTTCTTCCGTTTCGAAATGATTTCTTTTATGTGGACAACTATATTTTGACAAACCAAGTTATGGAAATATGTTCACGAAACCCCATTGGTTTTTATAAACTCTGTTTTTGTTTCTTGTTTGCACAAATGTGTACGAGTCTTGTTCAAAACATGTTTGAAAAACCGTGCTTTTGTTTCGTGTTTCCTCGTGTTTGCCTTGGTGTATACCGACCTATGTACACACCAAGTTTAAGTTTCTTAATCCATTATTCTCATAGTCTATATTGTTAAGGGGCTTGATCTCTTTCAGTCTTGCTCAGGATGTTCTTATTACACTGAGCTCTCATAACAGTAATAAAATCTTATTAATAAGAGACTCATCCCATAAGAATCCCACAGAATAAAATCCCATTGATAGTATGTTCTCATTTGGTTTTATTGATTGTCTCATTAATCTCATTAGTCTCATTAACGTTTTTCTATGATATTGCATACGATTATTCATTTGGTAATGAACACTGTCGCGGTAGATATGTAAAAGTTTCTGGAAACAACTGTGGAAAACCACGAAAATACACAAATGTAATACATTTCATTAACAGAAACTTCGAAAACATTATTTCAATTTGTTGGCAGAAATATGAAGGCGGCACATAAGCGAAATTTAAGACATTTCATAATTACAAAACAGCAATGCATTGCCAGAGGTTCTTGAAAGAATTTCTAATTGAGCTATTTTGGAAACATTCGCAGTCTTCCTACGCACGTACATTCGTTTATAAAAGACGAGCTGAGGAAGCCATTAAGTGCATTTCTAAAAATAATTTGATAAATTACCGTGGGCTGCCTTTCATTTCAAGTTTCAATTCATCGAACTGACAGCCTCTTGTGTTGACACATTATTAAAATGTATGTGAAAATCGATAGGAAGCTGTCCTAAACAGAATTTCTTCAAAAAAGCAATGGAAAAATGCAAGAGGATGGCTGACGATATGCAATATCTTTCGCTTCCGGTATTACAATTATATATTTCCTGTTAATATCGGGTCAAATATCAATAACGGATTACCTTCTGTATACATGCATCGCAGGCTTTTATTATTATTACCGATGTAATATTAGTCAATGGACGTAATGTTACCATATAATGAAGCTGAAATTTGCACAAATTAAGGTAAGAGGTTCCATTTTTTGGATTAACAGTTTTGTTTTAACAGTGTTTAACAGTTTGTTAAACAACAGATTATTTTAATATGAAGATTTACATGTTATACAGTCGTCAAATTATAAAATTACAAATAAACTACGAGAAACGGTCAAAAAGTCTTGCATATTCGATTATTATTCGAAAAATAGATATCGTACAAAAAAACTGAAATAGCCATTTTAAAGAACAGTAAATTTTGTTTTAGGTCACTACATGGCGTCACAATTCATGCAGAATTTCGAACAAACTTTTAAAAACAAAATGGCGCCTCACTTGAAAGCGTTCACACGAGAGGAACAACGAAGTATTATTCGTTTTTCAGTGTTGAAAGGCCTAAAACCGAGTGAAATTTATAGTGAAATGTTAGGAGTTTATGGTGACAAATGTGTTTCACAAAGTACGGTACAGAGGTGGTGTTTAAACTTTAAGAAAGGACGCGAAACTGTAACTGATAAAAGAGAAGTGGTCGTCCGAAAACGCCGATTTGTTGCAAAATCAACACAGCCAACATAACGCATTTTACGAGACGGCTATAAACAATCTCATCAAACATTGGGATAACTGTGTCAACAAACTAGGGTCCTACATTAAAAAATAGCAAATTTCCTGCTCTTTAAAATCGCTATTTCAGTTTTTTTGTACGACAGATGGTTTTCGAATAATAAACGAATATGCAGCACATTTTTACCGCCCCTCGTAGTTTAAAGAATTAATAACGATACAAATAATTCTTAAAATAGTGAATGAAGTTCATTGTGCCCACATTTTAATACTTTTTTTCTATGATATACATTTTACAAATATAATAACAGAAACAGTTGCATTTTGCAATCACAGTTAATTCCATGACAATATCGATTATACATAATGCCTGTTTATTATTCATTTTTAAAATTACATTTGTATTTAATTTTGCTGACCGATATATCGAATGAACATTTAAATTCAAATTGTTCAACAATTCAAATTACAACTAAAATACATTTTATTGAAATAAACAATTTGATTCATGTATGAGTGATTCATTTGTCATTTGCCTTAGGTAGGACGAAATGACTGAAGTTATCGCCAAACAACATGTACATAGATTTTATTATGCCATGATATCATAAGTTAAATTAATTAATAACGATCACAATAAGGCCCTTTTTTCTACACCCACATAGCAACAACAATGATGATAGCGAACTATTTTTAACCTCTGCTATTACTCATGAGCATTTATATAATAAATAGATTAAAGTGATATTAATGGATTGATGCGCAAGGCGTGTTTTTTTCCGCTCTCTACACATTTATTATGAATATCAGTTTCATGAAACTAATTTAATTAAATGTGGTCTTTTGTCATATATTATGTTGAATATCAATACCACAACAGATATATGGAATAAAGTCCTAACTGGGCCATTATTAGTGAGAAATTGCAGCAAATATAATTTTAGAAAGTTACGATTCCATAGATGTACATTATTAGAAAAATCACGTTTAATGTACAAGGGCTTCATAAAATGAATGATACGAGGGCAAAAGTTTTATTACAAATTGTTTAATTATCAGTTCTTGCTATTTTTTGTGGAAAATAATGTTTTTATTATGTGTGAAATTAGGAAGAGCAAACTTCACATATGTACGATGGGCGGTCAAAACGTCTTGCATATTCGTTTATTATTCGAAAACCAGATGTTGTACAAAAAACTGAAATAGCCATTTTAACAAGCAGTAAATTTAAATTTTAGATCACAACATGGCGCCACAATTCATGCAGAATTTCGAACAAAGTATAAAAAACGCAAGAGGAACAACGAAGTGTTATTCGTTTTTCAGCGTTGAAAGGCATAAAACCAAGTAAAATTTATAATGAAATGTTAGGAGTTTATGATGACAAATGTGTTTGACAAAGTACGTTAGTAAAGTCTAGTGAAGATCTACAGTTCAAATCACCGTCTGAAGTTCTCCAGTATATGCAGTACAATCCAAGATCAGTTCAAGGTCTTCAAGTACCTCAACAATGCCTAGTTGACACTTAAGTTAACTGCAAGTTACACAGCCAAGTCCAGCACTTCAATCAACAGTGCTATCCAGCTGCTGTTTAAGTCTTAAAGGTGAATCACAACCCTATCACCTTCAATGGGTGAAATTTTAAAACACAATTCTAGCCAAACCAAAAGAGATTAAA